>JAQIYB010000005.1:0-28505 GCA_034699325.1 Oribatida sp. Gr-Ori-00743 | reverse complement strand
TGCGTCGTCTTTACTCGCGAGACGACTCACACAAACTATTGTCTCAAATCTCGTTCGACGAAAGTTGAGACCAAATAAAGAGAAGAGAAGATCACAACACGCGTCACGCGCGGCCTTAAGTGGAGAATCAAGAAAGTGAACAATACGTGCAACCAATTGAGGGAATAGAGGAGAAGCGAATACATGTTGAGCGTGAATTGTGGCGAAGAAACGAATGTTTTCTAAGAAGAAAAGAGTATTAAAAAAAAGAGTTTAAAAGAAAAAACTGACCGAAAGAATGGATAAGAATTTGGAGACTTTGAGGAACCAAAAGAAGAGTCAAAAGAGTAGACATAATGCGCTCTAATATTATATCTTGTGATGAATGAGAGCTTAGAATAAGTCTTAAAGTTTTTAAAGTTATTAAAGATATTTGTTTTGAAATATTTTGTCGAAACAAAAACTCATTAATTGACAAAAGAGCGCACATATTATCGTTTGGAAGAGTTTTTGAACGAAACTCATTCTCGTCGTTGAACTCAAACACGTGAACTGCAGTCTGAAGTACGTGCAAACACTGATTGGCGCGTTCGGAAGAGAGAGAGGACACGTATTGGAGAGACATGTGTTGAGCGACAAAAGCAAAACAAATGAGAATATCTTTGATCTCATCGTTATTGAAGGCATCGAAGCGTACCGGAAGTGAGTTATGACGAGTGTGTTGTCCGACTTCCGACTTGTTGTTCGAGTCCTCAAGTTTTGGTTCAATAATTCTTTTTTGATTTTCTAAAATGATTTCAATTATTGGAAAATAAAGAGCGACCACACGATTGACGTCATATCTGTCGTCAAAAGAATGTTTTGCCAAAAGATTTCTTAAAACGTGAAGAGATTGTTGTCTCGTATGTCTAACGCTTTGTTGCAAAGAATGCTTTAATTCTTGTAATAAAAGAAAAACAGAAAAGTGTCGCTTCCGGTAGTCGTCGTTCAATATTACACTCATTTCCGGTATTGGATTATTCAATGGCACGTGATGTTCGTGTGCAGTGAAGATGGCCAGAGCCGTTAATCGAAGTTCAGAAATGACTATATCTCGAGAGAACGTGTTCTGCAGGTGCATCCAAACCACGTGGAAGGCGAGAGCGCGGTCGCAAAGAGACATTAAACGTGTCGCGTAATAAGAGAGCGCGCGATTGGCGGACGCGCTTTCCTCGAGACGCGAGTGATTCACTATAAGTGACGACAACGACGACACCAATTGACGCACGTGAGTCGAGAACGTGTCGTCGAAACGCTTTTCGCGCGGTCTTCTCATCGCATGACTTCTAAACAGATGTTCGGCGCACGCCTTTATATGAAGGCGCGTGAAGAACCACACGTGTCGTAAGAGTACACGCACCTCATCTTCAGTGTCTGGCCAATCGCGTAAGAGTCTGTTGAGAGCGGCCAAAAGAGTGATATGAAAATCACGTTCTGATTCAAAGGAAGTCTCGCAGAAATTCCAAAGAACTTCCGGTCGAAGAGATTCTAGAATTTCAAGAATAGAACGAAGAGTTTGATCTCCAGTTGGTCGCGCTGTAAGTCTAAGTAATTGTTGAAGAATGACATTTGAAAATCGAATTAATTCTTTTTTATCCGAATTCTTTAGAGCGCGTAAATTCTTTTGAAGACTTCGCTCACAACTAACGGCTCTCGAGATTTCAGTTTCTTTTGAATTAATAGCTGTCACGCACTCCATTGTCGTCTCAATAGACGCGTCGCTTGACATTAGAGACGACACGAGACGACAGTTGACTCGAAGAATATCTTTGCCTACAATACGCATGTCTGGCATTGAGAGACCTCTTCCAAGACCTAAAGACTGACATTGAAGATAACCGTTGGACAAAGAAGCGAATACTGAGAGGGCGTGACAACCAACTGTATTCTTGTTATTGATTGGAAGCCACGCGAAACCAACACTTAATCGAATGCATTCTTTTAATTTACACGAGACGTGAAAGAGACGAAAAAGAACGTGAAGTTTATCAGAGATTTTGAGCGGAATTTGAATTTTGATTTCTTCATAGAATTCAGGATTTACTGAATGTCTCGTAATTCCAGTATTGACTTCATTCACGAACTCATCTTCTCTTTCAATAATATTAAGAGGCGTGACATCAATTAGATCATTGTCTCGAACTTCGACTTGAATTTGAATATTTCTCGCTTTTGAAAACATTTTCTGATTTTCGAATCTTAAAGAATGCAAACAAACGAAAAGCCAATTATTGAAACTCGAGATCGGATCACTTAATGCTCTTAAAGAGGCCAAAGGACGGACGTCTGAATGACCAGTGGTCAGTTTAAGAGTTAATTTGGCGCCAATTGTTGTTCCTTTAGAATTATTAGAAAGACTAGAAGTAATGTGTTCATCAGAAGAAGCATTTGTCGAACGAAAAAAGACATTTATTGGAGAAATTTCGTCGATTTTAAGCGAATCTAAGAAATAATTAAAGAATTAAAAAGACGACAAATAGAGGACGACAGAGCACCTGATTTAAAGAGAGGTCGCGCTCCCCAAACAAATGGTTCTTGATGTAAACATAATTTTATTCTTTGAATTCTCGCCACAAGAAAAATATCATTTGGTTTTGATTCTCGAAAATCAACGAAAAAAAGACGTTTTGTTTGAAAATCAATTCTAAACTCTTCAGAAATTCTGCCAAAAGTTGTGTCAAAAAGAGAGACTCGAACTGAAAACTGATCTTTGATTTTGTCGTTTGTCTCGAATTTCTGGAGAAAAAAACAATTTTAAACTTTTGAATAAAAAATAAAATAAAATTACTTCAAAAAAGGCGACAAAAGATACTATTTTTCGGTCGTCTTTTGGTTGTGGAGGTCTTTCGCGAAGAGTTGCAAAAACTCCACGTCTTTGGTTGAGATCAGTGGAAGTGGAGAACAGATTCAATGAATTGGCGACAAAAAAGTCGTCCAAAGAGTTCCGTAAATCGGCTTTAAGTTGAGTCACGTGTCGTTTAACGTCAAAACGCGAATCATTAATGTCTTGAATCCAAATATCGATGTCTTCTGAACTCATTTCAATGGAATGACAATCGATTTTAAAACTATTATTTGAACTCTTAATCACCGGATGTGTTATTTCTTGAGTCCAAACCATTTGTGTTCGTTTCCGGTCGCGAAAGAATGAAAGAATAGAAGTCTCGTTATTAGTATAGAGTGAGAGCCAACCCGTCATTCGATTCATTAAACAATTTATTTCTTTTTTAGGAACACGTGATTCGTCGTCTTCTCTGTCGTCAAAAGAGAATATTTGAGGTTTGAGTTCGCGCTTAAAGTCTTCAAAACATTCAAAAACTGATCCAAACTTTTGCCACGAATTAAAAGTCACGCGAAGACTTCCAAAACCTCTTAATTGTCGAACACATTCACGAGCAAAGCCTCCGCCCACATCTTCTATTTGAGGACAATTATTGTCTTCTTTTAGAGGCGTGTCCACAAATAGTTCACTAATAGAGAGATCTTCAGCAGGAAATACAAGTCCCGCCTCCAATTCCAATTCTCGCGAAAACTCTTCATAATTATCATCAAAGTGGAGGGCGTGGTCTTCACAATAGTCTTCATTTCTTAATTCTCGAGAAACCAAATCTCGAGTTTTGGCCGCATTTTCAGAGAGCGAGGCTTTAAGTCTTGTGAATCGTCTTTCAGCCATTTATTCACTAAAACTAATGCCATCTATTGATTCAAAAACAAAACTTTTATTCAAAACAAAACTCTTTTAACATTAATTCAGATTCAGAAACAGGTTCTGAACTTAAAACAGGTTCTGAACTCATAACTGGTTCTTCAAAAGACTCTTCCAATGGTTCTATGACTTCCATTTCAATCACTTCTTCCGAGACTCTAATTATATCATTTTCGTGGACTTCGAAGCCGTTGATAGCGCGCAGACAAAAGTGTCGGATGTCGTGATTGTCGTCTCGGGCGACGGCGAGCGACAAGAGAGAGACTGTCGTCGGGTGTCGTTTGTCTATTGCGAGCATTAATCGAAAAAATTGTTTTCTAAGCGAAGAACTAAAAGAGAGAGAAATTAGAAAAAATCGAAACAAATTCACGAACTCATCCAAAGTGTTGTCGGCTCGCGATCTGCGGGAATAGAAGAGTTAGACTCAATATATTATCGATTTTCGATTACCGATAGTATCGAAGCAGTAGTTGAGAGCACTCGAGGCTAAGGTCTCGCGCGTCAAAGCCGTGAATAAGAAGAGCCGCGAGACCTAAGAAGAAGAGAATAAGAATCGGAAATAGAAAAAGAAATTTACATTTAAAAGCATTTCCGGCGCGACGTTTATCTGTTGAATGAATTCTCGTTTTTAGAGTTTGAATAATTCGCGACAAATGATTGTCAGAGAATCTAATGCTAGAAATTCGGAGATATTTTAGAAGAAATGATTCAATTTCTGGCTCTTCGATACAATCGACAATCGATCGGTTGATTTGAGCGCAAAACACAATTAAATCGTTTTCCAAACTATCGATAATCGAATTAACAGTTATTTCGGCCAAAGAGTGACTCACGTGACCAGAAGAGCTTCAAGAATACGAAATCCAGACTCGCGCAAAACGGGGGCCGCCTCTCTCACAATAATAGGATCCAAAGAAGGCGCAGAGCAAAGTTGAAGGCTTTGTTTGATAACTGCTTGAACCGGAAGTGGAAACGGAACGGAAGTGCGGAAAGCGATGAGATTTGCCAAAACAAGAGCGCGGAAACGGATATTGTTGAGCGCAGCGCTGACGTCATACGCAATAGTGGCCAACGATTGGTCGATTGACTGAAGAGTTTCGATGACGTAATTGTGACGCAATTGGCCAGAAGTGGTCCCCGAAGTGCAGAGCGCGAGACTAGCGGTTAGAAGCGCTGAAATTGAGTTTTGGCGCGAAATTCGAGTCAAAAACGATTGAATCGAAAGTCTTTTTGAAACCAAAAGCGAATGAAAGCGTAAAACAAGTCTCGAAAGACATTTGACGACAAATTGTTGTTCGAAACGACTGACGACCAAAGCGTCGATTAGAGCGACGGCTGACGACAAGTCGTCGTTGGCTTCGATCGAAAGCAAAGTCCGAACGACAGCCGAACGACACGAGACATCCATTTGTTAAAACACGTGTTTTTATTTACAATTAAACAAATGACGTTTAGGCACTTGTGACCCCTTCCACCCCCTTCTGCCGCTCTGCGACTGCGCGACACAGATAGACGTCAACTGGAAGTTCGTCCGAATCATCCGAGTCCTCGTGAGGCGGACCGAAAGTGGCCACTGGCAGACCAGTGACAGTCCGCCGACACACGCGCTTCACACGAGGCCCGCTCTGGGCGACCATTAGGAGAGGCTGACCTCTGAGGGGTCGAAGCGACTTCTTGTCGTCCGTAACGACTGAGAGCGGCGATGACGACGACGTTGACGACAGTTTGGGAGCGAATTGAGAACCGATTTCTTGTTTTAATTGAGAATCCATTTGAAAGGTTTTGAGACAAGCGTTGAGCCAACACGCGCGACATCGACCCCCACTCTGGCCGTGAAGTGGACAATGACCGTCTCTTTGGCAGAAGAGCTGATGTGGATGTTTGAGGAAACGCGCGAAAAATTTAGAACAAGGCTCACAACTGAAGACACCATAACGGCGCTGAACGTGAGAATAGTATTTTGTTGCGCCGCATATCGCACACGTGATATAACCGGGTTGGCCAGAACGCGACGTCTCCGGTTGGTGCGCTCTTCTGATTCGCTGAAGAGTTTTTGAACTGATCTCAAGTCTCGCTTTTCGAAGAATTGTCGGCTTTTGAGTCGACTTCTGGTCTGAAATCAAAACTTAGTTTTGGTCGCAATCGCGTGACTGACCATTGAGTTGACGGATCCGTTGCGCCCACTGTCTCTGCAGAAGCTCTTGGATTCGACTGGAATTGGCGTCAAAGCCGAGGAAGTCCTGAAAAGAGAGAGAGTTAGTGGACGACAGACGACTCTTTGCTTACGTTGTCGTCTGTGGTGTCGTCGCTGTCGTCATTTGCAGCGAATCGTCGCCAAAGACGTTCTCTGAGTGCGACCTCTGAGACGACGTTTTGAAGTCTTGAGTCGTTTTCGAAACACTTTTCGACCGAATCTTCGAATCTTTTGAATCGCTTTTTGCGAAACATTTTCCTCTTTTCGGCCATTTTCACAAACAAACGCTCTGATTGGTCAGCGCTCAACCAATCATAACATGCGCGCAACTATCGAACCACGCCCATCTGCGGCCGCACCCGATTGGTGGTCCCCCGAGTCACGTGACTAGAGATAGTGACCCCGTGAAGCCATCTTCTCGGCGGTGACCACTTGTTTTGCGGAAAAACCTCTTTTGAGGGGCAGAGCGCTGTGAGTGCGCGCAGAGCTCAGTGCGCGCTCTCACAGTCGAAGCGATGGATGATTGGAACGCGACTCAAGCGGTGGACTCTTGGGCCGAATCAGTGGACGCGGCCACTCTCGTATCAATTGGTTCTTCGTGTGTTATTCTAATCTCGGGCTGTATTGCAGTCGTTTGTCTAATGTGAGTCTCTTTTGTCGTCTCTCTTGTCGTCTGTCGTCTCAAACGACTCTTTTCTCAGTCTTTATATGAAGAAAAGCGAACAACAAATGCAACGCTTCCGCAGTCAGAGCGCGCTTTCCGTCTGTGCCAAATGCGGGGCAACCGTTGCTATGGCAACTCCGCACTCTAAACGCTCTATTGGTGTCGTAAGTGATGAAGAGGTCAGACCCGTTGTGGAGACCAATGAGAGCGCACTTTACGCTATAAGTGGCGCCAATTTTGAGGCCAAAGAAGACTCTCTTTTGGGAGTCATTTGTGGTCACGTGTCCGACACTCAGACCACAACTTATAGTACGAATTGCAACGATATTCACGTGAGTTCTCATTCGTCGTCTTAAGCGTCGTCTTAAATGTCGTCTTTCAGTTGCGTCGTCTTCATTCTCAATCTTCTTCGGAACTCATTTACGAGTTATCTCGCGCTCCGCCTCCTTTCGAGTCATTCGAAGTCTACGAATCGATTGGAAGCGAACGTGAGACTCCCACTGATCCAGGTGAGTTACTTCCAATTGACATTTCTCATCCATTGTCTCTCAGGCATTCGTCAGTTCACGGAGAGCCCGCCCAAACCCAATGAGCGGCGACAGGGTGTCGTCCAACACGTCACGTGAGATCAGTAATGTTTCGGATTTTTATTCTCATTTTAATTGTATTTTAGGAACCAATCAGAACAAAGACAACAATTTGGCGCAATTCCGCGCTACAGAAGTCGTCAACCGATGTGGAAATTGTCGTCAGAGTCACAGACGAGTCAGTCTTTCCTCTCTCTCGCTCTCAACTAATTCTTTCAGTCTTTTAGTCAAATGTTTGTCTGCTTTGACGACAACCGAAGTCAACGGTCTCTCCGATAGCGACGACGACGACGACCTCACGCCTCAGTCCATCGACTGTTGAGTGCCTTTCGCGAGCTTTAAATAAAACTTTTTGTAACGTTGTCTTTGAGCAGCGCTTTTAAGTAAACAAATTTCAACGCAAACGAGAAAAGGGACCAAAAGTCCGCCCAAAAGAGCGCCACTTTCAGCCCTTTTATCTCAGATCCGTCCAAATGACAAATGAGTCACAAATTCGCCATCAATTGTCTTTTCGCTACTCGTAAGTATAGTTTCCGTTTCCGGATCTCAATTTGTCTTAAACAGTGACCGCTGTATTCGGTGACGCGTCCATCGGTCTGCGCGTGAGTCCATCGGCCGAAGCCGTGAATCAGCCGTCAAATCAACAATTTGTGGTCACGTGCAGAGGATTCGGAGCCGTGAGTTCGGACACTATTACGTCACTCTCACCATCACGTGTTTGTCTTTAGGAACCGCCCCTTTTCTCTAATGTTCGATGGTATGACCCCCGCGGACAACAAATAGACTCGTCTTATTCTGAGCGCATAAATCCAGACGTGAAGACCGAGGAATTGGAAGTGGGAGCTCTTCTTCTTCATTTCTTGAATCCAAGTCCAGACAATTCAGGACAATATCGTTGTGCGGCCACATTCCAACACTCGGACTCTCTCGAGACTCAAATTCAAATCACATTCTTTCGTAAGATTTTTCGAATTCTTTCAATGATTTCACGTTCTCTTAGAGGACGTCCAATGGGAAGACTGTCCGTCCGTTCAGTCTTTGGTTTTGAATCAAAATAATGAAAGGATTCGATGCAAAGCGAGCGCTAATCCAAAGCCAAGCAGTGAGTCGTCGTCTTGTCGTCACTCAGTCTTAATATCTGTCACTTTCAGTCACGTGGACCAAAGACGACCGACCACTCGAACGTCGCTTTCAGATCGACGCCAATGGAGTCGCCATTAACGACGCCGTCATTCAGAGCGACGGCGGTGTATTCCGAGTGCGAGCGCTCGTCACTGAAACTGGTCGTCTTCACGACACTTTCATAACCGTTCAAATCTTTGAAAGTCCGCGAATTACTGCTTTACCCGCGCGCTTTGAGGGAACGGAAGCCGAAGAGACGACTCTCAAGTGTGAGGCTTCTGGTCGTCCTAACCCAATGTTCACGTGGTTAGATCCAAATAAACGTAATTTGAGTTCAGTTGGAGGATATGCTGTCGATCGTAATTCTGGAGCTCTTATTATATCGCGCGTCAAAAAGACTGACGACAGCGGACTCTTTACGTGCATCGCAGAGAGTGAGCGCTCTTTCATCTGATTCTCTATTTAATTCTGAGTGTCGTTCTGATAGACAACGCGGGCGTCGATCAGAAGACGACACTTTTGGTCGTTTGGCGTCGTCCTCGCATTACGTCGTTTCCCAACAATACTTTCGATCAAAACATTGAATCAACGCTCGAATGTCGCGTAAGTCTCGCTCTTTTCGATAAGACTTTTCTATTTTCTCTCACTTTTAGGCCATTGGAGATCCGCGACCGCACATCACAATCAGAAGGGACGGAGACTCTCGTGAACTCAGTGTCGGTGATCCGAGAGTCAGTCTCGAGACCAGAGAGGACAAAGAAGAGACGGTTTTGAGACTAACTTTGAGTCAAACGGTAAGTCACGTGATCTGTCGTTTTGGTCGTTAGTTGTCTTGTATTACAGCGACGACAGGACGACGGACTTTACTTCTGTCGCGCACAGAATAGAGGAGGAGTTGTTGAGAGCACAGGACAGTAAGTATTGTTTTGATTTCTCGTTCTTATATTGTTTGTTAGTCTTGAAGTAAGATTTGCACCCGATTTGAGTCGAACGCCTTTGACTTCAATCAAGTCTTGGAATTTGAATCCAATAAACGGTTTGTTTTTTAATTAAAGAAAACAAAACAATATATTTCTCTCTTTAGTCACGTGTATCGCAGACTCTATTCCTAACGCAACAATTCGATGGCTTTTTCGCGGACAATATCTCGTAACAGATGATGTCTACACTATTGTTGATAACACGTGAGACAACTCTTTAACTCTTTATTTCACTCAATTGTTGTCTCATTCAGAGCCGGAATAAGTCGTCTCTCTATTAATCCACGCGCACAAAGAGGTTGTCGTCTCTCTTGTCGTCGCTGTCGTCTAATCTGTCGTTTATTTCAGAAATTTTTGGTTTTTATAAATGCATTGCAATCAACGCTTTGGGCGAATCAGAGATTAGTATTCAATTGGATCGTGCTCATAAACCCGGTGCTATTCTTCAGACAACTCACGAACGCATTACTCCAACAACAGTCACATTCCAAGTGTTGGCCCCCACTTTTGACGGCGGGGTTTGTCTTCACTTATTCTTTATTTTTCTCTCATTTCTCTTATCATTAGCTCCCGATTATCAGTATTCACGCGCAATACCGGTCGCGCGACGGAACTCTCGAGAACCGGAAGTGGCCACTGGACTCTCGCGATACTTATTTCCTGGATGGACTTCAGCCGCGCACGCGATACTCTTTCCGTTTTGCGGCCGAAAATGTGGTCGGAATCGGAGATTGGTCTTTAGAGCGCGAGGTTTGGACAGAACGAGAGTCGAGACCCGAAAAACCGGAATTTCGAAATCTGGTTCTCGACGACAATAAACAAGTCATCTCTCCTTTCTCAGGTCAGTCTTTGATCTCTGACCTCTCTCTTTGACCTCTCTGACCTTTAGACCAATTCATGGCCACGTGGACTCTTCCCAATAACAATGGAAGAGAAATACGTTTTTTCGAAATAAAATACTTTTCGGTAAAAAAGAAAAACATTTTTGAAAAGATTTTTTAGAAAATTTTGAATTTTTAGGTAAAGAAAACAGAATTCGGTTTCGAGTCTAAGAGCGAGCCTTTCATTCATTCCGTTTCAATGAGCGATCAGTCGATGACTTCATTCACCGCACGTTCTCTTCAACCAAATTCTTATTATAAGCTCGAGATTCGGGCCAACAATGAATTGGGTTTCTCTGACGTCACTTCTGTCGTCTTTAAAACATCTGACGGTTTGTCGCACTTCCGGTCTATTACTTCCGGTCCTCACTTTCGCTTTTTTAGGACCTCTGACGTCACAACCGGAAACCGATAGTATTTCCTCTGCAGGACCTTCGCTCGCACTGATAGCAGGACTGGCGGTGGCTGTGATCGTGATGTTGCTATTGGCAACGGACGCTTTCTTCTTCTGCCGCTATAAAGTTGGCGCGATCTACTTCTTAAGTGAACACGTGTTTAGTAGTGGACGACATGAGACGACAGGACAAAGACGTCCAAAAGACGACAGCCCTCGCGAGCCATTCTTTACAAGCGTTTAATTCTATTTATTTTTAGATTAAAATATTTACAAAAATTTCAGTCATTTTGAGTCTCGCGTTGAAGAAGTTGAAGAGTGTCTGTCGAGGCGTGAGCGCGAAGTATTTGAATCTCTGACTCGAGTTCTTTTATTCGCTCTTTGAGGACATCCACTTCTTCGCGAACGGCAAACATAAGATGACTCTTCACGAGATCCATTGCCTGCTCTATCTTATTATCAATGGCCACTCCATTGGCTTCTCCTGTCGTCTGTGGAGTACTTGTCGTCTGTTGACTGCTTGTCGTCGAAGGCGTTTGGACGACACTCACTGACGACGAGTCGGCGCTCACAACAGTCGCAGAGATCGATGCTTCAGATTCTTTGCTCGCGAAGTCTTTGCAATGCCATCTGCCTCTCGTGTAAGGCTCACAACTGACCAGTTTAAACACTCGGAATCGCATCGGCTTTTGACCAGTTTTGTCGTTAACGACAGCGACGACGCGTCCGCTTAAGTCGTCGCTCGAAAGCAAATCCGATGAAACGACGTTTGTCTCCATTTGGGTCTCACATCAATTACGACAATAACATTCAAAATGGATGACAATAAGACGACAGAAGAAGAAGAGCCCGTAATGACCGCCAGAAGTAGAGGTCGTCCTCGAAGACCAACTGCTCAGAAGAGTGTCCACCAATTGGTTTTGAATTTGACACAAAACAGTGAAAAGAAAAGTCCGAACAAAAGGCAAAAAAGTATTTCAAACGAAAACGAAGTCTCGACGACTACTTTGACGACAACAGCGCCGCAGAAGACGACAACTCCGACGACGACGACGACGAGTGTCGCCAAAGAGACGCTCAACGAGTGGAAAGTTGGCCAAAAGGTTGAGGCGCGCGACGTCGCGGGCGACTGGTATTCGGCAAAAATCGTGACTTTAAGTGACGACTGCTCTCAACTTCTCGTTCACTTCGAGCGCTGGAGGTTTGTCTGACTTCCGTTTCCCGTTTGACTTATTATTATATCTTTCAGTTCACGTTATGATCAGTGGTTTCCGCGAAACTCTGATCTGATCCGCGAAAAGAGTTCTTCGGAATCCAATAATTCGACCTCAGAGCCAGAGTTCGCGCTTCACGAAGAAGTGTTGGCGCGTTGGACAGACAACCGTCCCTACCCGGCCACTGTTATTGAAGTATATGCTGAGCAAAGAGCAGTTTTAGTTCTCTTTTTCGACGGTTATCGTAAAAAAGTAAAGTTTTCACAAATAGAGAAAATGCCGCAAAACTTTTCCGGAGTTCGCGTTCCGTCTCTTAAGACAGGATTTGAGATAAAAGCGGATCACAACGAGTTTAAGTGTCATTTCGAGGACTGTTCAAAAGGATTCAGAAAACAGAGGTTTTTAAACCATTTCTTAAAACAATTCTTAAACTCTTTTTGTTTTAGTCTTTTAACTCAACATTTAAAACATTACCACAAATCGGACGACAAAAACGATTTCAAGACGACAGAAGTCGACGACCAGACGACACCAAAGAGCGTTCCAAAAGTCATAGAAAAGATTGTAAAAGAAGAGAACGAGTCGTCTCCTGTCGTCACGAATCGTCTGAAACGGAAATACGTGAGAAAACCACTGCCAAATGTGGCCATTCGAAAGTCTAACCGACAAATGAGTTCTCAAAACGACTTTTTGCCGCTTCTGACGACAACGACGCCCAACAAAGAGATTCCAGTTGTGACGCCCAACACGACTCTCGTGAGTATAGACTATAGAATCTCTTTGTATATAAAGACTTGTATTTCAGCCCTTTTGGGACGCGAGAACTGTCGTCGAAATCCATGAAACGGATCCGGAAGAGTTGGTCAATTGCGTGTGTGATGCACGTGAAGAGTCTGGTCTAATGGTGCAGTGCGAGTGCTGTCTATGTTGGCAACACGCCCATTGCATGCATTTCAATGCAGAACTCGATGTTCCAAAAGACGGTTACGTGAGTGTCGTCTTTATTGTCGTCTGTCGTCTAATTGTCGTCTTTTAGTTCTGTCGTTCCTGTCGTCTCCCGAAACACGTGAGGAAATCACAGAGAAACGCATTTCTTGTAAACCACGCCCTCAAAAGCGGTAAAAGACCAGAATTCGTGTCTTCGGCCAATGACCAGCGCGAATTATTGGCCGCAACGAACGCATTGTTGGCCTCAGCGCTGGACACTCGAGAAGTTCTTTGGGGAATCGCTCGCGACTCAACTGATGACATAAAAGAGCGACAGAACGTCGTTTGGCGACACTTGTCGTCTTTAGAGGAGAAATGCGCGCAAATAGAGCTCGAAGTAGAAGAACGAAATGAAACACAAATTAAATCTGAAATTTGTTTAATGTTTTCTGATTTGAAAAACGCTTCGATTTTAAACTAAACGTTATTTATGTCTAAAAATGGATCCAAAATCAAGAATTCATTTGAAGTAAAATAAAAAAAAATTAAACATTTCATTCATTTTTTACTTTTAGTCTTAAATCCGAAGAACGACTCGAATCTCTTCGGCGACCATTGCGGCGCCATTTGGCTGCTCGCGCGCCTCCAGACTCTCAAAGCCGTCACTTCTTCGGACCGTTTCTCGAAAACTTTTGTTTCTTTTCGCCGCAAATACGAGAGAAGCACTTCTTCGATGGTCTCCGAGTCGGCGACCGTTTTGTGGCCAAAATAGTGGCGAAAAGTGATTCTTTGGTTCTGAAAGCGATTCGAAGCGAAAACCGATTTCTCTTCGATTTGTCTCTCAATTGGTCTCTACTTTTAAACGACAAATCCTTAGACATCGACGACATTATTGTCGTTAAAGTCGTCGCTATTATTAGACATCAGAAGAAAGTGTTTTGTGATTTGTGTTCGACGACAGACAACGACCACTTCTCGTCTCTTCCGAACAATTCTTTCGACGCTTTTATTCGTTCGGAAAACGAGTTTCGAAACCCTTTTGTTCTTAAAGTGAGACAAAACTCGCGAAAAATCAAATTCTAATCTCTTTTCTCAGAAAAAGACTTTTTCGACGCTTTTATTCGATAATTGTCTTCCGCTTAAAGATGAGAAGAAAAAGAATAAAGAGAAGCGCCGACACAAAGAAAGCTCTTCCAGCAGTAGTTCGTCGTCTTCGTCGTCGTCGAGCTCTTCCAGTAGTTGTTCAGACGAAAAGCGAAAGAAAAGACGAAAATCGGAAAAAAGTAGAGAAAAAAAGATTTCATTTGTGGTAAAGAAGTCTTCGAAAGTGGTTTCAATTCCTGGACTCAAAGACGACCGAAAGGACGACCAAAAGCCACGAAAAGAGACGAAAGCGGGAAGAGAGCGACTGCGCCGGGATCAGGAAATGGAGAAACAACTTCGCGCTCACAGGAAATAAATTATCTTTTATTTAACATTTGAATCGCGTTTTCGTTCCAATTATTTCTTTTTGTTCGCGAACTTGTCGTCAGAATTCTGATCTCATCTCGAGATCTTAGACGAGGAGTAGGAGTGGGCGTTACTCTTACGGTGCGTGGCGTTGGAACCGGTTTTGTGTCGTCTTTAAGGAATTGTTGTCTCAATTGTTGTCTTCTTTGAGTTTTTATTCTTTCGATTCTTTCTCTGGACATCTGTTTGACGACAATAGTGTCGTCACGAATACAATCTCTTCTGTCGTTTACAACAATGCAATGACTGTCAGTCGTTGTTGTCGTCACGAATGGAACGCATTTTCTTATCGCAGTTGTCGTCCAAACTGTCGTCGAAAGGAAAGGCTTGCGCTGCCATTCGCTCGAAACGCGCATCAGATCCACAAATGTCTGAATTTTCGCGAAATTTATCCGAAAATCAGAAAAAAAGTCTTTTTTAGAGAAAAACGATTCGAAACTCTTTCTCCGAATCAACGCTTCTTTACAACTTTTTTTCGCCACTCTTTCAGACAATTGACGTCCAAAACAACCGATTCTTTGACTGAAATGAAATATAAATTCTAAATTCTATTCCAAAAAGAGAAGTGAATTACGTGTCTGTCGTCGGGTTGTCGTCAAATATTTGTGAACACTTTTTAATAAGAATTTCTGTGAGAATCGCTTGAATTCCAATCACTTGAAGAGCAGCCAAATCTCCAGAACCAATATCTCGTGAACGCAAGAGATTCGGCGCCCAAACTATCGATAAATTCTTTTCAGTCATTCCTGTGGTTCGCGCTGAGAGAGAAACTCGACGCAAGTGTCGTATAAGAGCGCGCACAGTACGGAAATGAGGAGGTGGAAGTCGTCTTATAAGTCGTCTTATTTCTGGCAGTCGTCGAGTGTCGTCATTGTCTTTAACTGAAGAAACAAATTCTTCGTAAGACTCAAAAGTCAACAATGGATTCGGTAAAAGACGAAAAAAGAGTTTCAAAAGAGAAGAAACGCAATGAATATCCGCCGAAACCAAGAAATCATTATTAAGCTCTGGAATAAGACCAGAATCAAATTGGTCTCTTAAACGACTTATATTAGAAGCGACGCCCGACAATCGGTAGACGCCGTCCACCAGACCGTGCTCTTCAATAAACTTGGAACAGGCGCTCACTACTGGAGGCACGTCTTCTCCCGATTCAAATAACTGTTCCGCGAGATCTCTGGCAAAGACTTTTGGTCTAATAGAGAGTCTATTCGGTGGTCTTTCGGGTGAAGAGATCTTCGGATGAAAGAAATGCGGGAAAAGAGATGAAATACGAAGTCTGCGCACAAGAAGTGGTGAAGGAAGACCTTTTGGTAGTCCTTTGACTACAGAATCGTCAATAAGTCGAACGCAATCCGAAGGAAAGAGTCCGACCTTTGAAAGAGAAATATAAAGTCTAATAATAATGAAAATCTCTTTTAAACCTGAATTCCTTTCTTTCCTTTACTCCAAAAACCGTTTATTTCAAGAATAGAAAGAATTTCTTCGTTTTCTAATCGAAGAAAAGCGTCGTTTGAGTCGTCCCTCCAGTCTCGCACTACAAGAGCCGCTCCGATCGCGCGTCGATTCACTTCCAAATCCTTAATTTGAAAAATGAATAAAAGGAAAAAAGTTTTGTTTTTTTTTGAAACCTTTGGTCCAATCAAATGATAGCCTTGATAATCACATTCTAACCAATTGAGCAAGAGCACGCATTTGAGATTATTTATTACTTTTTTTTCGTTCAAAAGTCGGTTAAAAAGAGTTAAATATTTCGAACGCTTTGACTCTAATAATGAAAGTAAAGAGAAATCGCGTTCAATAAGACACGAATGGATTAGAGAATCAAAACGACGGAAATCGTCGTCAGAGCGACGGATCTGTCGTTCAAAAAGAAAATCAAAATTAAAAGACAATTAATTTGATTTTATTTACCGTCCATTGAGAGCAATGAGAAGTTATAATAAGTTTGTCGTCGTTGTCGTCGTCCACAACACTGAGATAAGTCTAAAGAGAATTAAGAGTTAAAGAAGAAGAATCTTCTATAATGTAATGTACCAAGGTAACACAATGGTAGTGTCGATGTTCTGAATCAAGAATTTGTGGAAAAAGAGTTTTCGAATTGAGAGACATTTTATTTACATTCAAACAATACATGAATTACGTCAAAGATTTTGTCGACTCTTTTGCGTAAAGTTTATTGATTTCCATTTGATAAAAGTCTTGAATTTGTTTTCGTCTTAACTTCAGAGCAGCCGTCACGAGACCAGAGTCTGGTATCCACTCATCCGCCACAAGATGTACTTTAGATGGAATCTCTGTCTTATGAAGACCCGCTCTTTGGCCAAAGTTTCGGATCTCTTGAGTGACTCGAGAAATAACTTGTCGATCGCAACACAACTCTTGAATTGAACGACCTTCAACTTGACCTTGAAGATATTTAGCATTTGGTATAACAATAGCCACGAGAAATGTGTGATAAGAGTCTCCATAAACACAAATATTGTCAATTAGTGGACAAACTTTGAGAAGAGATTCGATCTTTGAAAAGAAGAAAAACAATTAAAAGAAAAACAATTAAAAAAAGACAAAAACCTTTCCGAGAGAAACATATTCTCCAAACTGTAGTTTCACTAAATCCTTCTTTCTGTCAATTATTCTCAATTCTCCAGAACTAATAACTTCTCCAATATCTCCAGTAAAGAACCATTCCACCCCTCCCTCTGAACAGTAGCTCTCACGTGTCAACTCTTCATTCTTGTAATAACCTAAAGTTATGGAGGGCCCTCCTAAAACGATTTCTCCTCTTGGATTTGGTTTATCATTGACTCTATAATTGCCTTCAATCCAATCTACAAGTTTAAGTTGAACTCCATCGAGAGGAGCGCCTACTGTTCCGACACTAAAATCATTAATATCTTGAAGAGTAGCGGAAGCTGTCGTTTCTGTTAAACCATATCCTTGAAGTAATTCTACGGAAAGACATGTTCTAATAAATTGATGAGTCTCTGGAGCCAAAGGAGCGCTTCCAACAGCTAATAGTCTTAGTCTTCCGCCAAGAATTGAACGAATCTTTCGACAAACGACTAAATCAATGATTGGCTGAAAAGACAATATTAAAGACAATCAAAGAATACTATAAAACTAACTGTTGTGAATCCCCTCTGAGTCCACGCCTTCTTATAGTCAATGGCAAAGTGGAAGAGAGCTCTCGAGAGACGACTCTTTTGTTGGACCTCTTCTTCAATAGATTTTCTAATTCTGTCCAAAATGAGAGGAACAGCACATAAAACTGTTGGTCTTAAGAGTGAAGTGTCTCCTTTTGATCCTTTCTTAATAGCCGTTGAATTATCTGTTAAAGTTGAAGGAGAAGCGAATCCAACGGAAAGACCTAAAGAAAAGAAGAAGAGTTCGGCCGAAAGTTCCAAAACATGAGCCAAAGGAAGATAAGCGCAATAAACGTCTTCTTCAGACAATGAATGGGCGATTGTAAAGAAGGCCCGAATGGAATGTAAAAGATTTTTATGTGAAATCATAACAGCTTTTGGAACTCCTGTCGAACCACTCGTATACATGAGAACAGCCGTTGAGTTGTCTTCAGATCGAAATTCTTTTAAAATACTTTTCTTTTCTCTTCTATTCTCTAATTGTGAAAACGAAATCAAATTAATTCTGGTTTTGGTCTTAAACTCAGGTCTCGTAAGTCCTTCCATAAAGACTACACTTTTAAGACGAGACAAACGTTTCAAAACTGACAAAACTTTTGATAATAAATCGTTTGTTGTGATCACAACTTCCGCTTCCGTTTCATTTATTCCATGAATGAGAGCCTCTTCTCCGAGTGTTGCGTATAAAGTGACCACAACTGCACCCAAACGGAAGATAGCCTGAGCTGTAATCACCCATTCTATACGTGTTTCGGCAAATATAACGACATTATCTTTTGGACGAACTCCAAGTGATTGAAGTCCTTTTGCGAGAGATTCTACTCTTTTATCGATTTGTTTGTATGAAAACCAATTATAATCGTCTAAAAGTTTAAACACTTTTCCGTTCTTTTCATTTAATTCTTCTTTAAGAAGAGCGCGACTTCCAAAACATTTCTTATCTCCAAAAGTAAGAACTGCTCGCGAAAAGAGATCGGAAACTGTTTTACAATCGTTTATAAAATGTTTTATTTCTAAACAATTAATTCGTTTCCAAATTCCGTTTGAATTTAATTCACTTTTTTTTTCTAATCTTTTTAACGGCTTTTGAATCAAAAAATAAATCGGAAACGAAATTACGTCATAAATGGTCACAATCTAAATCAAAAGTAAGTAGTGGTCATTCAATGGTCATCTAATGGTCAATAATTACCGCTCGGATGAGAGCGAGCGCCAAATCAACGGCGAGAGACGTTTCCTTCATTTTGGGTCTTAAAGTAAATAACGTTTTCTTCGTTTACATTGAATTCAATACAAGTTTTTGAGTCATAATTAATGAATAGTTTAATCAATAGAATGGCGTTTAGACTAAAGTCTCGCGTTTGGCGTAAACGTCATCTCATTCTATCGGCTCTCGCGCTCTCTCTCATTGTTCTTCTCGCAGTCAACGCCCTCTCCTCTCCAAAACATATTCAAAGCCACGCCCATCAACCGGCAGTCGTAGTCCCGCCCCCACAAGGAGACGCCCCCTTCATTCCTCCCACGCGTTCAGTGCATTTAGATTTGAAGGGGGCGCCTCCTAAACTGGAGTTTTACTCTCAGGTAATGACAAGAAGAATAAGAGATTATTATTAAATGTTTTTTTATTCAAAAGTTATTTCCGTTTTTACGAGTTTTGGGCGCAAATAGTCTTCTAATAGAATATGAAGATATGTTTCCATTTGAAGGACTTTTGGCCACAATTAAGGCTCAAAACGCTTATTCTTCTAATGATATCAAAAGAATCGTATCTTTAGCCGAAGATAATGGTCTTAAAGTGATTCCATTGATTCAGACTTTCGGTCATTTAGAGGTTTCTTCAAAAACTCTTCTTTTTATCACTTTTTTTATCTCTTTTTGTCTTAAGTTTGCGTTAAAATTGGAAACAATGTCTCATTTGCGCGAAGTTTCAACACTACCGCAGGCCTTATGTCCACTAAATAACAATTCTTTTGTTGTTATAAAAGCAATGATCGATCAGATTATGAAACTTCACCCGAAATCAGAGTTTCTTCACATTGGATGCGATGAAGTCTTTCATTTGGGTCAATGTCCTCTTTGTCGTCTTCAAGATAGGGATCAACTCTTTCTTGGTCACGTGGCCAGAGTTGCCGAATATGTTGTTAAGACATATCACGTGACACCAATAATATGGGACGACATGTTACGACAGTTGTCTTTTGAATCAATAAAAGAATCAAAAATCGCTGAAATAGGAATCGAACCAATGATTTGGACGTAAATAACAAAATATTAATAATTAATAACTTTATTAATCTTTTCTCAGATATGTTCGAGAAATATATCGTTTTGTTCCCGAATCACAATTCTTGGCCTACGCGCAACTCTTTCCTCACGTGTGGACCGCCTCTGCCTTCAAAGGTCACTATTAGTCTATTGTTTACTCTCTCTTAACCTTTGACCTCAATTTAAAGGTGCCTTTGGAGAGACGCTTACAGTTCCAAACATTAGAATGCATTTAGAGAATCAAATGGCGTGGATATCAGCGATGACAGAACAAAGACATCACTTCCGGTCTATTCGTGGTATTGCTATAACTGGTTGGCAACGTTATGATCATTTGGCAGCTCTTTGTGAACTCTTACCTTCAGCACTGCCTTCTTTGGCTTTGGCTCTTCTCACGCTCACTGAGGGAAACTTTTCTCCAAAAAAAATATTCAAAAAATTTGATCAAAACATGAATTGTGGATCTCGTGGACAACACTTCGCCGAAGACTCTCAACGCGCTCTTCAACTATTAGATGAAACTGATCCTTATCTCTTCTCTCGCGCCAATGACTGTCAGTTCCCCGGAAGTGACGTCTTTCGTCTAATGCAAAGACATGCGGAAGTAGTCAAGAGCGTGAGAGACTATCTCTATGACGTCACCGAACACAAGGCATGGCTCACTCTCTATAATGTCAGGTACAATATTGGCCATTGTTGACCCGAATGACCCGATTCTCTGCAGACACAACCTGTCCAGTCCATTCCGAGTGGACGAAGCGCTTCAGGAGTTTTCAAGTGTTAACTACGCTCTGACGTCATTAATGAGGTCATCAAAAGACGCTTTGAGTCAAGTTTATGACAAATTTACAGTTGAAGGTCAGTGACCTCTTAATTCTCTATTAATCTCAAAGTCAATGAACTCTCTATAGAATGGATCGAACAAAATATTTATCCCTTTTTATTACGAATGGAAACACTTCTCAACCAAACAATAGCTTTAAAAAGAGCGATATTTTGGCCAAAACGACCGATTTCTGCGCCCGAAGATCTCATTCGTCGTCTTAATTAGTATTAAATTTATTTATTAATTCTATTAATTCTAGTCTTCATATTTTGTAATAAAAGTCATTTCCATTTCCCGTTTGAACTCAAAGTCAATATTTCTCTTCTCTTCTCTTCTAATCTCAAAATTGTTCCCAACTTTTGAGCTCCGATTAGAGCCGCGCCAACAGAACAACAATCAGTTAATCGCCAAACAGTTATTCGGCGCTCTTTTGGTGATAAAGTCTCACAAAAACCTTAAGAAAACAAAATAGAAAATAAAGAAATAAAACTTTTTTTATACCCGAAGACAATAAATGCCAACTTTTGAAGAGTGAGCCCACGCACACAATATTCACTTCTTCTTCTATATTCTTCTCCAGAACTGCTTTTATATGAAGAGCCAAATGATGTCCAGCTTTATGGAACAGACTGCGCGCCAGACCATCTTCTTCGGCAACTATCACCAGAGGATCAGATCAGACAACTATAGACTATATATAGACTTACGTTCGGCCAATGGTTTACAAAGTGACGCCACTTCCGATTTGTCAAACTTCCGGTAAACGACATCCAGAATATCTGTTAGTCTCGAGAGACGGAAATGTTTAAACACGAGTTCTCTAACACGCGTCACGTCCTCTCTTTGCTCATAATAATTGTCTTCATTGAAGAGAACAGCTTTTAATGCGTGACGTGATATCCAGAATCCACTTCCCTGATCACCCAGAATATGACCCCAACCTCCGCAACGGATCTCTTGATTACCAAAAAGAAGACAATTGGTTCCTGTGCCCGCAATTAAGACAATGCCTTTTGAATATCCGCACGCATATAAAGGGGCCAAAGTGTCAGAAGAGACAAAACATTTGATTGTCTTAAGTCTTGACTCAAGTTTTGTCTTAAGCTCGAGATTTGTCTTCTGGTCTTCACATCCCGAGAGACAAAGACAAAGACTTTTCACGATTTGAGACGAATCCAAATGAGAGACACTTTTTCTTATCATATCTTCGATTCTATTAACGCATTCATTGATTCCTATTAACCAATGATTAGTGGCTTCAAGATTCTTATCTTCAAAGAGAATCTGACCATTGTCTCCAATTAAAGACAATTTAGAAGAAGAAGCGCCACTAAAGCATTAAATGACATTAACTAAGACATTAACTCTAAGACTTACCCCTCGAGACCTGCGAAGACTATCATCTTTTGATCAGATAAGGTAGTCATAGCAACCAATAAAGACGTAATTGTTGAGGTCGAGTGACGTCACATTTACTTCGCACGAAATGAATGACAAACTAAAAAAGGTATTAATTGTTGTCTTCTTTTCTTAATTCTTAATTCAAATTCAAATTTAAAGATTGATTTGGCGACACGTGATTTGGTCTTAACTAACGACCAATTAGAGAAAGTTTCGTCACTTCTTTTGAATGAATTCAATGAAGGCTTACGTCGAGAAACCAATCCAATCGCGAGCGTTAAAATGTTTCCCACTTATGTACGCGATGTTCCCAATGGTCAAGGTCAGTCACCTCTTTAGTTAATGTCTCTCTCTTAGCGGTCATTGACTCTTAGAAAAAGGAAAGTTTCTGGCACTGGACCTGGGCGGTACAAACTTTCGTGTTCTGCTCATTGAATTGAGTGGCGATGAGTTCCAAATGGATAATCAGATATTTTCTGTTCCTCAACACGTAATGCTTGGAACGGGAGAACAACTCTTTGATCACATCGCCGAATGTTTGGCCACTTTTATGTCAGAACGTGGTCTCAAACAATACAAACTTCCTCTTGGATTCACTTTTTCGTTTCCTTGTCGTCAGGAAGGACTGACTAAAGCACGTCTCGTTCAATGGACAAAAGGATTTGCTTGTAAAGGAGTGGAAGGTCTGGATGTCGTCCAATTGTTGAGACAATCTATTAGAAAACGCGAAGACGTAGACATTGATGTTATGGCAGTTGTCAATGACACGACAGGAACTCTTATGTCATGCGCTCATAAGAACCGCGAATGTCGTGTCGGAGTTATTGTCGGTAAGTCTTAGACATCAATGAATGAGTTAATTATGAATAAAACTATAGGAACCGGAACTAATGCCTGTTATATGGAAGCCGTTGAAAATGTAGAGCTCTTTGATGATGAGACCAATGATCCGGAACAAGTGATTGTCAACACAGAATGGGGAGCATTTGGAGACAATGGAGTTCTTGAATTTATTAGAACTGATTGGGACGACGAAGTGGACACTTATTCTCTTAACAAAGGACGACAACTGTGAGAGACTAATGAAAAGATAAAAATTAATTATTATTTTTAAAGATTTGAGAAAATGATATCTGGAATGTACATGGGAGAAATGGTTCGTTCAATAGCTGCAGACTTAACGAGAAAAGGACTTCTATTAGGAGGGCGAGGATCAGATAAATTATTTACTCCTCATTGTTTTAAATCTGCTTTTGTTTCGAGCATTGAATCGGATTTCGCGGAAAATCAATTCTTAGAAACGAGAAAAGCTTTGAATGAAATGGATTTATCTCATGCGGACGATAATGATTTGAAAGCATTTAAACTAATATCAAAACGAATCTCTACTCGCGCCGCACATTTAGTCTCAGCTGCAGTTTCAACTATTCTTAACAAGATGAAACGCCCACATACTACTGTTGGTCTAGATGGATCTGTTTATCGATATCATCCACACTTTCACGATCTTATGGCCAACAAAATAGCAGAACTCACTAAAAGCGACTTTCAGTTTGATTTAATGCTTTCAGAAGATGGAAGTGGTCGTGGTGCTGCTCTTGTGGCCGCAGTGGCCGTTCGCCAGATCGACGAATTGCGTGCGAAAGGCCTTCTCATAGATCTTTAAGTCTTTAATGAATAAAAAAGTCCCGCAGAGGGCGACACTAATGCAACAACAATTAGATAAAGTATTTCTTGAGCTCCACGAGAAAGTGGTCACTGGACACGAGATTTTGGCTCATAATTGTCGTCAATTACATAACGAGACGCGAAATATCATTGTTTTGGCGCGAAATTATGATTTTGGTCAAACAGAAGCCAACGGTTATTAAAATTTGAAAATTTGAATTTTTATTTTTCAATCAATTCTTAGGTTTTTGGACATTCGCGCGACTCGTTCTTAATTTCGGTCGTTTTGCTCTTCAAACAAATGATTTCAAACAAATTCTTTCGGTTTCAAAAGTTCTTCTCTCAGGAATTGAACTTTGCAATCAATTTGCCAAAAGTGATGACAACTCTCTTTTTGGCACTTCTCCCGATAAGTTTGTCCATTTATTAGATGTCTTCAAGTCTTTGAGTCCAGAATTAGATGTTATTTACGGCTCTTTCTGCGCGTATTGGGTAATAATACTATTGTTTTTGTCTTCTCTTAATTTGAATTTAAAAAAAGCTCTGCCAATCAATGCGTCGATCGATGACTGGATTCACGTCTTTAATGGTTTTCTATTATTGCAAAGACAACAATAATTGGACAACTCTTTGGAATAGTGAAGAACGCGCTAAAACTGTTGCTTTTATCGCTCAGAACGCAAATGTTGAGGTCATTATTAACTGCTTTTAATTCAATAATTAATTAATTGTTTTTATAGTTTGTTAAAAGTTTTTGGGGTTTATCTGAGAATCGATTCATTCTTAAAACTATTCCAAAACTTAAATTCAAACCAAATATAATTAAAGACATTCTTATTCCGCGACAAAACAAATTTGTTATTCGCGAGCAAAGAGTCCTTCGAGAGCCAACTGACCACTACGTGACACGCGCTCAAATCAGATGTCGTCTTCTGTCGCACTCAATGAGAGCGAGCCGTTCAGTAGTTCTCCACGCTCATGGTGGTGGTTTTGTCTCTCAGTCTCCCGAATCTCACGAACCATATCTTCGCGATTGGACTCAAAGACTTACCGAAGCGGCCATTCTTTCCGTTGATTATAGTCTTAGTCCACAACATAAATACCCGACAGCTCTTCAGGAACTATTAGGTCTTTTATTTCTCTTTTAAGAAAAACTAATAATTGTTTTCTAAAAGACGTCTATTTATGGCTTCGCTCTCCTCTGGCATCAAAAGAATTGGGATTTACAGTAAAAGATATTGTAGTTTGTGGTGACTCTGCCGGCGGTAATCTTGTAATGGCTTTGGTTCTAATACTTCATAAGATTGGTTCAGAATTTGTTCCAAAAGCTATTCTTTGTTTCTATTCTGTAATTATGAATGAAAAAGTAAATAAGAAAAAACTATAAACTTTCTCTCTTTATAGCCTCTAATGCTTCAAACAAGAGCTTCTCCCTCGAGACTAATGACAGCAATTGACACACTTTTGCCTCTTGGAGTTCTTCTCTCTTGTCTCGAGGCTTATGCACCAAACGATCAAAACTTTCAAATCATAGAAATCACAGATATTTCTGACGACAATAATGACGACAATATTGACGACCAGATGACGACAAGTAAACCGTCGCTTTGGACTCTCGTTAGACGTTTGTTAAGACCAAGAATACAATCAAAGCCGTGGTATAGAAGACCAGATCTCGAGACAAAACTCTTATCTCTTAATACAGAGACGAGCAATGAATGGATTTCACCTCTGCTCACCTCTGATATGCCTAAGAATATTCCACTTTATTTAATCGCGTTACATTTTGATGCTTGTCTTGATGATAGTATAGAAATGGCAAAGAAATGGCCTGGACCTGTTCAATTAGATGTTCTAGATCAATTACCTCATGGATTCCTTAATTTTATTATCTTAAGTGAAGAAGCAAAACGCGCTTCAGATCTTTGCGCCGATAGAATAAAACAGTCTTTAATTTAATTCTTTATTTCTTTCACCGAAGAGCGCACTTCCAACTCTCACCTCATTCGAACCCATCTCTATCTAGAGGTCAAAGGTCAGTCAAAGAGTGTCTAGTACTATTTGCTACTCACCGCGTGCTCAAAGTCATCACTCATTCCGAAACTGAGAAACAATTTTAGAAATTTTTTCACTCAATTCAGAGCTCACCTCAACTGACAATCAATTTCTGTCTTTTCTTTTAATTCTTTTCCGCATTCAATCATTGTCTCAAAGTCTGGATTCGGACCATTATTGAGGTCATGATATTGACGTCCAATAGTCATAAGTCCAATGACTTGAAGTCGAGGACATTCTTCAACAATAGCTTTAACCAAATCCAATACATTTGAGGCAAAAATTCCATTTTTGTCTACAAATTACTCATTCATTCATAAATTGATTCATAAATTCATTCATTTATTTACTCGTCTCGTGACTTGTGTTGACTTGAACCATTACTTGAAGTTGATTAATGCACGCCCTGTCCAATGCTTTGGCCACTTTAAGTGAGTTCACGCTCTCCACTGCTGTCAATCGACGAACGCCTGAAAGCAAAGGTCAATCAACTCATTCAAAGGTCAGTGAACTCACGCATCAATTGATTGACTTTATTGGTCTGAATCTGACCAATGAATCGCCACTCAATGTCCGGACACTGAATCGTGATCTGAGAGAAGTGCATATCTTCTTTAGAGTGAATTAGAAAAAGCCATTTACCCTCTCGTCGACCGCTTTGGTCATCAACTCCTGGATCTGATAGAAAGACAATTAAAAACAGTGACAATAAGACAAGACTCACGTAGTTCTCGCCAAAGACCCGTTGTCCGCACTGACAGAGAGAGGTGAGAGAGAGAGAGAGAGAAAGTGATAAAAACCTGATATAAAGCGAGAATCGATTCAATCGACTGGAGTTTGGAAACGGCCACTAATCTCACGTCAGTTGTCTTCTAAAGAAGAAGAGCTAAGAGAGAGAGAAAGCATTGATAATATCACTGACCAGATGTGCGGGCCTTCTGACAACTGCGGCCGTAATTCTGCGCTGAATTTCGTGATAACGCTTTTGAAGAGCCATTCATAAGCGACGTTAGAGTAAGAGATGACTCGCCTTCTTCTGGTCACCGCTAACGTCGGATCAATCTTTGAAAACGTAAAATAATATTTTAAAACATTCTTTTATTAATTATCTCTTCTTAAGGACACACTTATGACGCAATGGATCTCTCATTTGGCTCAGGTTATCACGTGATTCATAACAGTCTTCAACTCATTTTCTTTTTCGTAAAAAGAATGTCACAAAAGAGGAACCGCAGTTTGTGGCGCTCCACTGCCAAGAGGTGGGCGGAAAGCACGAACCACGCGTCTCTACAGATCGCTTCCTCCGGTAGTCTCTCTCTAAAGTCTTAGAGTTTGTCTCTTATTCTTGTCTTCTCAGATCTCTTCTCCAAAGTCTGCCACAGTTCTCCAGTTCTCTCGTCTTCTTTGACGCCGATATCAACGACTTTACGGTAAGTTTTGAATTAATACTTTTTTGTCTCTAATATTAATCTCTTCAGGCCTTGGGATCAATATATTTGTCGCGTAATGAACTCAAAGCCAATATTTGGAATTTCAGTGAAAAGATTTTTGTTGAGGCAAACAATCGATTCTCATATAAACAACAATTTGTGGAAAAAACAAAATTTCCGATTTCTGTGACAAAAGAAGCAAAAAAAGCGCGAAAAGGTTTTATGAGAACTCGTTGGAGAGTTTGTGGTCTTACTCTGGATCTCCTAAATATTCATCTCTTTCACGACGCGTGTAATCTTCGCGCCTCCTCTCAGGTCTCTATAGAGCGCTCATTTCATTCTGACCTCAGATTTAGTTTCCTTCAGAATTCGCGCGAATCAGAAGAGCAGCTCTTGAATGGACTTTAGATCGTGTTTATGATCCACAGATTCCTCTCTTTCTTTTTGGAGGTTTTAATCCCTTTTTCTTAATCTCTTTTAATCGCTTTTTCTTAATCTCTTTTAATCTCTTTTTAATCTCAGACTTCAACTTCCGAGTGGACGCGCGTGCATTCATAGAGCAGTTCGCCGAAGGAAGACAAGATACGCGCGACAATGACCAATTAGTGATCCACGACTCGGAAAACCAATTAATACTTCGAGTTTTGAAAAAGAGTTTTGAGTTTAGAGACAAAGATCTCTTCCAAGAGAAGTGGCAGTCATTGAGATCACTCGATAAAGAGCTTCAGCCGTTCTCTGACCGCATCTTTGAACTTCCGATCGCTTTTCCGCCGTCTTATCCTTTTGGAGAAGACTTGAATTGTGGACACAAATACATGACTACTCGATGTCCCGCGTGGTCTCTAATCTCTAAAACTCTTATTATTTTAATTCTCTTTTCATTCAAAGGTGTGATAGAATTCTCTTTACTAAAAACGCGAGAAATCTATTATTAGAAGAAGAATCCCATTATTGGTCTTTAGGATCAAATCAACCAATGGGCGATCATAAGGTCATTGTCATTAAGAGGTCATTCAACTCTCAATAACTCTCTCCAAATAGCCCGTCGCTCTTCTCGCGCGCCTCTCTGGTCATATCTCGCGTTACGTGCGAACACGCGGCGGACAACTGTTTCGCGAGACTTGTTTTTGAATAAAACATTGTTTTTATTATTAACGCCTTTTTTTGCGTTCACTCTTTGTTCTCGACTTTCTATTGGCTCTCAAAGAGTTTAAATCTGAAGATAATTCTTCAAAGTCTTCCATATCTTCCTTTCGATTGTTGGGAATGAAGACAACGGCCGCAATGCAAACCAATTGAAAGATCGCGCCTAAAACGAGTCCAAAACGGATTAAAGCGTCCATAAAATCATTCATTGTTTTCATTCAAAAAGTGACGTCATTTACGTTATTTGACTTAAAATGTCGTTTCTCTCAGAATTGGAACAGGTAAAAACTAAAACTTCTTCTTCTCTTAATTTCTTTCTTAGGATCCTTTCGATGGCGATGAGTTTGTGGAGAGATTGGCCTGGCGTTCAAC
>JAQIYB010000004.1:0-29784 GCA_034699325.1 Oribatida sp. Gr-Ori-00743 | reverse complement strand
AGAAAATTATTAAAGAATATAATTTGAGTCAAAATTGGATGAAATTCAAAAACAATTATTAGTAATAAGAAACACGAAATACGAGTTTTATTGTAAGTATTTGCTCTGAAGTCGTTTTATCGGAACTGATTTCGCCAAACAGACATTGCCAGCGATGGGATCACCTCAAAGTGTCTACCTCTTCAGATTAACGCCTTATAGACTGACCAATGGAGTAGACACTTTATTATCTAGGATTGAAGTATCCGGCTTTACAGGCGGCTTTCCTCTACCCCTACCCCTTGAAATCGAAATACTAGGAGAGAGAGAGAGAGAGAGAGAGAGAGAGAGAGAGAGAGAGAGAGAGAGAGAGAGAGAGAGAGAGAGAGAGATCAAAAATGAACTAATAAATTAACATTTTTCATATCAAACTAATTTAGACGTTGAACTGATTTAAACGCTCCAATAGTCTTCAGTTTCCCAAAAGTTTTTCCATCTTGGTAATGTTCATAAATAATTATGTTTACATTTAAATTGCATTCCTATTGTACGACCATTTATTGCATTTCTATTATGCGTCCAGCGGTAGAACCAATTTTTCTCAGAGTATTAAAGTCCAAAACGCTGATAAATAGGCGGGGATTAAGATAGTTGACTATACAATACGTTTATATTTGATTAAAGTGATCACAAGATTTAAAACTTATTTTAAGTCAAATTTCTAAACAATTATTTATTGTCAATTTCCTACTGATGATCACACCTCTTGTGAGGGCCAATCGTATCGCTCTTTAAAAAATTGGTTCTACCGCCGGACGCATAATACTTGTGGTTTTACACTGGTGCTTTATCATCATTAAAATAGAAATTTAAAATAAGATTGCCTTGCTCGATTCTTGTAGTCTATAAGCCTTTAACGTTGATAGTAAACACAATATTCATTTGATAAAATGATAAGTTTACCACTTGGAAAAGTTTTGCTTAAAGATTTGATCGCGTAAGTCCTTGGTCATCCCTGCTTAACAGGTTTGAATATTAATAAAAAGTGTTTTTGTAATATTGTTTATACGATTTTCACTGTCAATGACAGTCAAAATGAATTATGTTTTCTGACGAATGGTTAGAATTCTCAAAACATCTCTAAACCAAATCATTAGTTAACTGTTTGGGTATAAAATCAAAACCCGTTTTATTCCTAAACCAGTCGTCGATTAATCCGATATCAAAGAAGTTTTCTTTAATTGGATTCAATTTCTATTCGAGTGAACAGAATTTGTATGAATTTAAGGTTTAATTAATGTTTTAACGGATGATATTTCCGT
The DNA here is from genome assembly GCA_034699325.1 of Oribatida sp. Gr-Ori-00743. Taxonomy (NCBI): domain Eukaryota; kingdom Metazoa; phylum Arthropoda; class Arachnida; order Sarcoptiformes; species Oribatida sp. Gr-Ori-00743. The sequence goes on along the minus strand of JAQIYB010000004.1, from coordinate 28,483 downwards.
ATTTCTAGTTTCACAACATTTTACATTTTACTCACAAAAATTTCAAGAAAGTATCAGTCAACTCAACACAACGGCTGTCCTCTACTTTGAAATACTTTCCATTCTGTGCGAATTATACGGTCCAAGTAAGTTATTAATTATTGTTATAGTTTTTAAATTATCAAAAGTGGAGTACAGTTTGCCATTGAATTTCTTTCTTTTTCGTATCAATGGTTATAAAACTTCTTTCTTTTGTCATAATTTGGTATAACTTTTAAGTATACCCAACTTTCCACTCATTCGCGGCCTTTCACTCGACTATACTATTGTCGGCGACGTAAATATGGTTTGAATTTTAAATTATTGCTTTGAATTTTGAATAGAAGTAAAACGATTGCAAAATGACAAACATCTGGATATACCTCTTATTAATGTGCAATACTCTCATCTCCAGTAATGCCAAAAATTCTTCTGCTCTCAAAGTACGTAAATAAATAAGAACTAATTTTATCCCAAATGTCACCTAGCTCCATTTTAAATGTTAATTTTTAAAAGAATTTGTTAATAGTTTATTTTATTTAACGAACCGTTTATTTATTTATTTTTGTATTATTTTAAAAAAGTTAATGTTTTTATTATTATGAAAGGGGGGAAGAATTACAACTTTGTTAGGCCGTCCTGTTGGGGGTAAGACAAGTCTCCTGACTGCTGGATATCACGGTCCAGCATTGTTGCAAGATGTTCAATTTCTTGAAGAAATGGCTCATTTCGATAGAGAGAGAATACCGGAGCGAGTGGTGCATGCTAAAGGCAGCGGAGCTTTTGGTGTTTTCCGGGTTACTAATCCTGAAATTCAGAAATATACCAAGGCAAAGCTTTTTGACAGTGTCGGCAAACAAACTGAAGTCGCCGTTAGATTTTCGACAGTTGGTGGTGAACAGGGATCTGCTGACACTGTATTCGGCGATCCGCGGGGGTTTGCTGTCAAGTTCTACACAGAAGAGGGAAATTGGGATTTAGTGGGTAATAATGTTCCCATGTTCTTTATCCGCGATGCCATGCAATTCCCTTCACTCATTCACGTTAATAAGCGCAGCCCTCAAAGTGGTCTAAAGGATCAGACAATGCTTTGGGACTTCTTTTCGCTAAGACCCGAAACATTGAACTTGATCACTTACGTGTTCAGTGACTATGGAATACCTGATGGCTTTCGACATATGCCTGGTTTTAGTATTCATGCCTTCAAACTGTTAAACAGTGCAAATAAACATGTTTACGCCAAATTCCACTGGATCACTCAGCAAGGTATAAAGAATCTGGACTACACCACAGCAGAACGACTTAGAGGTAAGTGTCAAATACAAAACCCGTTATGATCTGATAAAAAGAGTGACGCCTTTATTTAATGAGTCAAAAACTAATTTCTCATATAATGGAATATTTTTGAAATATACTTTTGTTTCTATTATGAGCCTGGTCATTCTTACTGAAATTTCTTAAATTAATGAGGAATTCCAAAATTTAAAAATGCAATGTTTAAGGAACACTGACTTTAATTAAAGTAATTATGGGATGTTTTCAATGTTTTCAATGTTAACTGCTTTTGGAAGACACATAATTACAATCAAAACCAAACAAATTAAGAAATATTTTTGAATTGTTTTCAGAATTAATGTATTAATTTGTATGCTTGGTCGCTTTTTAAAATAGTACTTAATTACTACTTTAACTCGATTCTATAAAAAGCTGTTTATTATTAATCGAGGAATGAATTAAAATATTTTAATTCTCAAAAAAAAGTTCAAATCCTTTGCATCTGATTTCCTCTCAAATAAATAAGAAAATAATGAATACAATCGACAATTAGTTTGATTTTGAAACAAAATGTAAAACACATATTTTTAATGCATTTAATTGACCATACTCATTGTTTTATCAACCTAAAAAGGAACTGATCCAGACTACGCTAGAAAGGACTTATTTCAAGCAATTGAGAAAGGTGACTTCCCGTCATGGACCTTGTCAATTCAAGTGATAACTGAGGAAGAGGCGAAAAAATTCAAATATAATCCCTTCGATGCGACGAAGGTTTGGATTTTAATTGAATCTAACAAATAATAAATGATTTCAATTAAGATATGGCCGACCGACCAGTTTCCTCTCATTGAAGTCGGAGTAATGACTTTGAACAGGAATCCGAGCAACTTTTTTGCTGAAATTGAGCAACTAGCATTGTGTCCGGCAAACCTGATCCCAGGCATTGAACCATCACCTGATCTATTGCTAGTCGGGAGACTATTCTCATACCCCGACACACAAAGACATCGGTAGGGCTTAAAGAGTTTAGGCGTAAATTATTTGATTTTTTGCCCTGTTCACAATATTGTAGTTTGGGAGCAAATTTTCATATGATTCCAGTGAACCAGGCTAAAAACAAAGTGATGGCTTTGACACAACGCGATGGTTCTATGACAACAAATGACAACCTGGCCAATTTGCCAAACTATTATCCCAACTCATTCACAAATGTCAAGGATAGCGACAATTTTTTGGACTCGAACTTCACTCTTCCTCAAGCAATGGTCTACCGATACGACGATATGGACCAACACAACTATGAACAGCCCCGAGATCTATACAACAGTTTCACCCAGGACTGGAAGGAGAGACTTCACCGGAGTGTTGCCACGTCATTGACAGGAGCGATTGACTTTATTGTGGACCGAGAGTTGGCCGAATTGAGAAAAGTGGATCCGTTTTATGCCGAAGGAGTCAGAATTGAATTGAATAAACTGAGAAAAAAGTCGGGAAAATTGGTTTAATTTCTAAATAAAACTAACATTTTTTGCAACACTTCTAATGCACTAACTTTTAATCGATTGATCTGAAAAGGGATTCTTCAAAATATTTACTGGTTTTTTAGGAAACTTCCACTGTTTACATGAATTGATTGCATGATCATTTTAAGCCATATAAGTCTTGTATTCGATTTTCCTTTTTTTAATAATTGAGTGAAAGCCTTGAATTAATTTTAATACAATATACTAACGATACTAATCATAAATGCTTTGAATTAACCCTATATTTAGTTAATTTAAAACTAATTTCAGAGAATTATATTCACTTTTTTCTCTGCTTTTCTGTTATTCCTATTTTTTGGCCGAAAGGTATTCCAAAGGAAGAGTTTACCAAAACCTCAGTTTATATTCTAATCATAACTTATATTAAAACACATTTGATGTCAAAAATGAGCGATTAATTCAAATACCAGATTATATTTGAGATTTATTTTATTGCTTAATAACTGCTAATAATTATTCAATTGATATGTATTTTCAATATTTTTGTCGAATGAAAATCTGATTAAATTATTTCATGGAATAGAAAGCGTCAAACTTCGAGAAATTCAAAGGAGATTAAGACATCGAAGAAACCCAAGTCATCGAGGGGAGACCGGTCCAGGTCCAGGGGTAGGGCTATCAACAGACGTAATTCTGGACCGCCATATGAAACGCAAAAACGAAGGAATTAAAAATTCTCTCAATTTGTATGACTTTAATATCTAATTAATTCTTTGGTATTTGAAAAGGATTTTCTGCCAAACAATACTCAATATTCATAAGACAAGTATAAAATTAATTTTCTTATTCTGTAAGTGCCATCCCTTCAGTATTAAAAAGAACAATCTATGAATGGTCAATATTTAACTTGTTGAAATACTTAACTCTATTTATCAAATGTATATTTAACTGAAATTATTGTTTTGTTTTCTTCATAAATGAGTTCATTATTTTTGTTGTTAAACCATATTTTGTTTGTTAAAAATTATATTAATTCAGAAGAATTTCATTTTTCAATAAACTCTTTAATGATATTCTGTAATAACTTTTGATGTTTTGTATATAAAAAGAAAACAATAATTTTATTGTTATTCTTATTTCGTAAATGTGTTTAACATTAGGAGTACAACAACTTGCAAAATATTTCAGTGTAGGTGTAACTAAGTTTACATTAACCGCTAATTTGGCACAGAATTACAGAATAACAAAATTCACGAGTAATCAAGCTATGAGAATAACATGTCCAAGATTACTCTATTTTGTTTCATAAATATTACACATTAATAAAGCTTTGTTTTCGATCTACCAAGCATAAATCTTTAAATCTATACAATTTAAAAGTTAGTAAAACAATTGTGATTTATATGAATGAGACCATGGTGATGTTAGTTATATTTAGGAGAATCCATTCAGAACTTATACATCACTCAATGACTTACATATTCTGTTTGAAGGTTAAAAACTGATCCCGAATACCGTTTTTGGTTATAAATAGATATAAAATCAAAAAGTTGTGCCAATTCTGTGGATTCTCTCTCTTCTGACGACTTATTAGTGACAGAAAACTCTTATCAAAAGCAAAAGGTTTACAAAATTCAGTTTAAAACAAAAGTCAACTCAAAAGTGTGTTTTTAAGAATACGTGACTCGAAGTCAATTATTATCGATTTGTTTGGGAATATCTCATAATTTAATCAATGGCTGGATTCAGAGATTACGAGGATGACTGGTATATGCGTGAGGCCACAAGTCTCCGCAATAACACCAAGTGGAGAACTGGGAGACAGAAATTGATGAATTTGGACTGGAAACTAAGACAAATTGACATGGATATTCGCAAGACCCATGAAATCAACTTGCACAATTATCTGAAACCGACAAACTTCGTGTCCAATCAAAAGAATTTCAACGTCAGAAGAAATTGGAACAGGAAATTCCCCATTTGGGCGCCCTATCGGGAGCTGCATATGCACGACAAGAGCAAATAACTTGACAAATATTACTTTAATTATTCGTTAATCCCATTCATAATCCATTAATTCTTGTTTTTTGTTCGGATAATTTTCAAAATTAAGGATCATTTAAAAAGAGGTAAGAATCATAAACTCTTGAATTTAAATTACAATGTTTGTGTGACCTTGCAGATCCATCTTTGAAAATTAAAATGCATTTTTCAACTCTTATCCAAATGATAATTAAATTATAAAATTTAATGATTTAATTAAAAAATTAAAATTAAAGGAAATGTATATAAATTGTCGAATGAAATAAAGTTTCAAATTATCTGACTTTAGATCGGATTCAATGCCAAACCACTAATCACTTGAGATCTCAATTCTTAATGCGTTTTGTAATACATTTCTAATTTACATATTGAGCGTTACCATGGTCATAATCATTAGAATTGATCGGACGCCCACTGTATAGGCTTGAGATTAGTACCACTATTTGCAGTAACTTTGCTCTTAATAACTGTTATGCTCTTCGAGTTCATTGAGATTTCATGAGACGATTATTGAAGTTTAGGTAAAACCATTGGGCGCTTCACTTTCGCTCCATTTTTCATCGATCGCACAGTTGTGTTGTGTTGTGTTGCGCACAGAACTTAGTCATCGGATTTACATTTAGAGACTATTGAACTTTTCACAGACAATACATTCAAACCGATGTCTGTATTTGGCTGTCGGTTAATCCCTTCCAATTAGTCCCAAACGATAGTCTCAATTGTTATTCACAATATAATAATCAATTATTGAATATTTCAATCCTATTAGGGTATGATTCACTGATTCAGGTCCGACCCATTGCATAGCAAATATTATTTTGCAGAATTAGAGGAGATCTGTCATTTTATTGGCCGACACCTAAATGATCCAAAAATCGATATTCACCTCAAGTTCATTGTCATGAGAAGTGGTGCCACTCTTTCTGCTAAAATCGCGCAATTTTTACAGTTTTCATAAGACTCGACCCTTTCCTCTTTGTCAGCACTATTAATATGCATTTAAAGTCCGATACTTAAAGGAAAAATGAAATTTTTATATTCGATATGTTTTTTATCAATGAATCTATTGATTCAACAGTTTATGTCAATCAAAGTCTTGTCGTGTAATGTATTCTCGAGAATAGACGCGATTTCTTATCTCTATTATAGAGGAATAGCATTTGTTCTCACATCCAATGGATATTATTATGTCATAAAAGAGGAGGACATTCAAAGACAAGATAACCAACAGTTTGACATTTCGGGAAAAGTTCCACATTTTGCCGATTGCTGTGATTCTGCACTAATCAAAGACCTGAATGACTGCCAAAACGATTCAGATAACGAACACAGCATTGCTTTCCTAAAAGTAAGAAAAACATGTTTGAACATGTTCAAATAATCTTTTTATTGTGGTATTAATAGAATAACTCAGCTAGGTCATAGAAAAGAGTTTTCTTCAAAATCTTAGTAAACAAATAAAAAGATTTGCTATTTACTGTTTTTATCATTAAATTATGAGTTGCGATAAATTTGTAACTAGATCAATTATTGTCTAATTAATAGCACTTATCTTCGGAGACAACAAATTACATATCACTGAACATTACCGCTCTTTTCACCGAAGATAAGGAGTATCTCTGGTCTAAACCCAAGTCTATTAGTTCTGATGTATTGCTGTCAGAGATTAATATCGATTACTCGAAGGGAATCGACGCTATATTTCACACCGACAATAACGGAGAGATATTCTTCATTCAGGGTATAAATTGTTGATTTTGACGTTCAAATAATTTGATCACAAAATTTTAGGTCAATTCTATTCTGGAGTGGAGTTCCACGACTCCTGTCCTCAACAAAAGGATCGAATAAAAGTATACGAAAGGAGAAAACTTTCTGAATTGAATGTTTCGGGTACTATAGACAGCGCTTATTATGAACCAAATGAAGACAGGAATCCAGTGCTCTATTTAACCAATTATGACAAAAAACAATATTTCAGAGTTGAAATCGATTCCAATAATTCAAAAGTGAGTCAAAACTGAGGACTAATTATAACATTTAAATACAAATTATTAAAATTAAATTCAAAACATTAATAGAACGGAAGATTAGTTTCGTTGAAAACTTCGACGGAAACCCTTTCCTCTCATCCAATCTTCTCACGAATAGTAAGTTTTCATAGTCTTAATTCTAGCAAGATCTATTTACTAAATATCTCTAAATAGTGCGCTCCGAATAACAACCGATACAATTCTTCCCATTTGTCAGCCGATGAATTACTGGACGGAATATCATCGAAAGGATTGTCATCATATCTCATACCATATCCTCATAGCTATCATTACAACGCGTTCTCTATTCTAAGTCTTGTTTTATATTTTTTGTATTGAATTAAATATTGATTTTGTAAAATATATTAGTTATGAGTATTGTAGGCATTCCAATAAAGGTTCTAAAAATGCTCAAGGTAATTGCATGAAATTTAACCCAAAAAATTATTTACTGATCAAAGAAATGTTAACTTTCAGAAAAACAACGTTTAATACAAAAAATAGTCATTTTTTAATTGGTAATCAAAAATCGATTTTTAATTCATTTGAAAATAAATTACATAATTTACAAATGTTTTGAAGTGTTTTCACTAAAACTTTTGAAAAATAGTTTAAAATGATTACAAAATACAATTAATTGAATGGAAATAATTTATAACAATTCTCTTAATAAGAATTCTCTGAAAATATTAAGTCTAACGAAAGTTAAAGTCATTTATTGCACAAAACTATTGGAAAACTAATCAGATTTTAAATTAAAGTACAAAACTTATAATCAAATTATACATTAAATTAATTGATTGACATTTGAAGGAAACGACTTTCCTCTACCAAACAGTTAAGAGTTGAGTTCAAGTCATTGATGACCATATTAGTTGATAATTGAGTAGATGTTGACCGACAAGACATGGCGGACATGGCTGAGGCCGGTCTAAGATTGTGTTGAGGCACTTGTGCGGCTAACGGTTGCGGCTGAGTCCCAATGGGCGGTGGTTTCGGTGTCGGACACGAAGAACTTACTATACAAGAACCTGCTGGTGACAATACATTGGCCGGACTCGAGGGCTGACCATTAATCACAGTTTCAGTGATCATTGGGTGCTGATAGACGTACTCAAGTGTCCTCTGATAAGTGTCGGGTCTCATGTTTCTATTGTTAGCCGTTGTATTGACGTTGGGAACAGCTGTGCTCTCAATACCAGTGCATTTCATTTCTGTAATGCTATGGTTGGGCGGGTTTTGGCACTTTTGCACAGTTTGTCCGTTCATTTGATGATAATGAGTGGACGGATTAGTCGATGCATTAAATGGTAGGCACTTTGACATCACAGATGTGGACTGTTGTGGCGTTGGCTGACTTCGGCTTTGATTCTGTTCTTGAGTTTGACAGACATTGGCCGCCACCGGCGGAACAATCATTTCGTTCGTATTATTGGCAATATTTGTAACATTTGTTAGAATATTTTGGTTATTCTGTGCGATGTTCTGGTTATTGAACTGTTGTCGCATTTGTCTCATTTGGTTTTGTTGCCACTGAAGCTGTTGAGCGCTCAGGTATTGATTCATATATTGCTGTGGATATTGGTTTTGATTCATATAATTATTGTTTTGATAATTCCATTGCTGTTGAGTCGGGAACTGCTGTTGGCTTTGCATTTGACTCCAGTGCTGTTGAAGTTGCGATTGAGGCTGCAGTCGGGGCTGAAATTGTTGCGGCTGTTGGCCAGACATCTGATGATATTGTTGTGACATTTGAGCTAAAAATTAAGAAAATTGATTCGTTTCCGTCCCTCACATCAAAAGGCATTAAAAGTTTACCTGAATTTTGATTCCAAGCATTCATTTGTTGCAAATGATTGTAATTGTGGTAAACATTTGTATTGAAAAACTGTTGATTATTTGTGGCAGTCATTGGACTTTGAGGCTGAATAAAGTTACTGTTCGGGTTTGACATTTGAGTCGGTCCTCGACTGTAGCCATTCATCACTTGTCCATTGTTCTGAGTCATAAGTGTTTGATTAGGTCTGAGTCCTGTCGTAACCGTATTTACAGTAATATTATTGTTATTTACAATCATTTGATTCTGATTTGTGACAACGTTTGCTATGTTTGTCTGTTTGGGAGGCATTTGGTTGGCGTTCAGCACAGGTTTCATCTGATTATTCATATTATTCTGCTGTTTGGGGGAGAGTTGGGGTTTTGGCATTGGCGGTGACATCAATGACACTGAAGAGGGCGAAGTTTGCATTGGTGTTTGTGGTGACATCATCTGAACTGATGCTGGGGTTGATGGCGATAGCATTGGGACGGATGGCGCTCTAAACTCGTTTCGAGTATTGTTAATAAAATTGGATGGTGGTGAATGGACCTGGATAGGAGGCAGTGGTAACACAGCTCTGACATCACTACTATTGATGGGATTCATATTTGAATCACAATTGTTGGGAACAACTTCCTGACCCTTCGTCTGAGTTTCGGTCGATTTACTTGACTTTTCATTCAAGTATTGGACCTTAAATTGAGAGCAAATTATAACAAAATTCAATAAAAAATAAGTCAAAGAACAGACCATATCGTCGGGTAATATAATGTTATTCATTGTCTCAATCGGTTGGTCGGAATCACATTCTTCGAGAGTAACGCTATCATTGGGATGATTAGAAGTGGAAGTGTTTTCATTAAGACTGGGCGGTGGCGCAACCTTTCGATTAGATCTCGAATGGCTGGCACTCGAGCCTATAGATGAAACTGATGAGGAATAGCAATCGGTGGTCAGTGCTATTGACTGCGGCTGAATCACAAGATTATTGGTTTCAGTTAAATGTTTGGCCGTCGATGATGTCGATGAAGTCCTTCTGTTTGTCGCGATATCAGAACAACTGGCGTCTGAGGACCGCCGCGACGAACCGCCAATTGAGATCGGGTCATAGGATGTGCAACGAATCAGTTCGCCATTGGATGTAAGCACTACTTGTGCTGCAGATGAAGAACTGTTTGTCACTTGAGAATTGTGCGAATTGTCTGAACCCAATACAGAGCTGTAGAATGAGTTGGAGTTAATACTGGATGTACTGCCCTGTCGTATGAGCTTTGATTTGTTGCCCTTCTTCTTGTTGTTTGACATTTGATTAATACAGTTATTGCCTGAAGAATATAAAACGATTAGCAAATGAAGAGATATTTTGGTAGTAATTACCCAAAAGTTTATGATTTGGATTCACTGCCGAATAATTGCAATTCTTATTATTAGAATTATTTCTGAAGAATGGGATCCAATTCGTGGCCGACTTTATACTAGACTTGATCTTATTTTTCAAGTTCCTCGGTCGCGGAATAGCTCGGGGCTGAATGGTAATCATATTGTCTCCTCCAACTCCCGTTCCATTGACTCCTGTCTCCACTTCAACAGTGATGGCATCAGCTGCAGACCAGTCGGGTTCAACACTTCCCAAACAAGTGGTAGACACAGAGTTATCACTAATCGGTTGATCCAATCCATCGCCGTTTAGATCACATATTTGATGATTAGTCGCAGAGTTGGGCGGAGAACCTGAAGCCGAGCCTAAAGAATGATATTTTGATTGAAAAACTGTGATATAAATACAAATATGTTGACAGACCTGAAGAGCCGTCTGGAGAACTGCCCAAATCTGGAGGTGATTTGGACTCATTATCGGGCGAACCTTTTGGGGAACTGTTATTTGTGAACTCCGTCTTAAAGACGTGATTCGATACGTTATTCTCTTTCTGGGAATTGTCTTTTGGCGAAGAATTGCTACCATTTGTATTGTTATTATTATTGTTGTTTTCATTAGTGTTTCCGCCCTTATGTTTCTTATTGGCGTACACTTCCGGTCCGTGAACTGTCTTCACGTGTTTTCTTAGTGAAGAAGGATCGGTATACTTTTTAATACAACCAGGAACTTTGCAGATATAGGGCTTCTCATTAGAGTGAGTTCTATTTTGATGCTTTGCCCGATCGCTGGCATTGGAAAAGGCTTTGGAACAGCCGGGAAATTCACACATATAGGGCTTCTCTCCCGTATGAGATCGCAAATGGGTTTTAAGATTTTCCAGACGTGAATACGCTTTGGAACAGCCTTTGGAACAAATCATTAATTATTGGAATAAATTACAATAAAAATGTTTGGATAATAGTTAGACAAACCTTCAAAAGTGCATTTGTGGGGCTTCTCTCCGGTGTGTCTTCTCATGTGAACGACTAACATATATTGAGCTTTGAATGGCTTCTCTTCACGCGAACACTCCTTCCAACGACAGACAAAACTCTTTTTGTTTCCGTGGATGTGATCGTTGTTTATGTGTTTAACCAATTCTTCCTGAGTTGTGAACTCTTGACTGCATTCCTTCCAATGACAGTTAGTTTCGATGAAATCTCCCGGCTCAGTGTGATCGTCGATATTGTCTTCAGGGTTGTCCTCCCTTTTAAGTTTAGTCCTGTTTAGGGCAGACCTAACGTCGTGGTCACCGACAGTCGAAGAGACTACATTAGAAGCCATCTCACGACCTGTGTGGCCACTTTCTAACGGTGACGACAGTTTGTGTGCCACTGAGGACAGTTGACTTTGAATGAAATGTGGGTGATGTGGAGTGAAGGCTGAGCCCGTTATACCACTGGTCTGATTGTGAACCAGAGATGACGGGCCCTGAGGTAAGAGTATTGGCGATCGCATCAGATGATGAAGATGTGAGGGAAGGACTGTACAGCCGTTGGCACCTGAAGGGAGTCCTAATGGGCTCAGAGTACCTGCAATTCATCATTAATTTTATTATAATTTGAAATCATTTTATTCAGAATTTATTATTTTTAGTTTCTTTTGACGTTTTAATGAATATATTTTGAAAAATATCCTAAAATTTTATGATTACTATTCTTGACATTCAATTAAAGTTTCCGATTATATCGATTATAATGAGTTTTATTTTCTTTAAGTTTCAAATGAAAAGGCATTTCGCGAAACAACAAAAATTCAAATTCAATTGGATTTTGAATTGAACTGAAAAGAAATGTCTGTAATTCAAAGTTCATTGAATAGATTGAGTAGAAAATTGAAGAGAAAGTTGAGGCGAAAAACAGGTTTGCAATCTCTCTCTCTCTCTCTCTCTCTCTCTCTCTCTCTCTCTCTCTCTCTCTCTCTCTCTCTGCTAATAAACTTATTATATCTCATACTTGAAGCGCAAAAATTATACCGAAATTATATGCGAAACACCGAACAAATGAAAGAGAGTGAAGAGATGGGAAATCCAGTTCTTCAATAGAGGCATAGACTGGATGTTAAACAACAGAGTCTGAAAACAAGTGTTGAAAACGAATCACTAATTAGTTGCGAAGAGAATTATAAGAAGAGAATGGTTTAGACTTATGTTATGTTTTATGACTTAATTTATTTGTGTTCACAAACTTCTGATCTTTCGATAGACATATAAAGAGTGGGATTTATATCACAAACAAATTAAAATTAATTTTAAATCAAATAATTCATTTGAAGATTAGTTTATCAGAGAAGACGACTCATAACTCATTTTGGATAATCAAAATCAAAGACAAAATCTTTAAAAAAGAATAAATTTGTATCAGAAATGCCATTGAAGTCAAACATTGGTTAAAATATTTTACTTCTCATTTAGAAAAGGCTTTAATTAATTCAGTATTTTTCCATTTGATTAGAAAATGTGAAACTGAAAAGTCGATAATTTTATTTCTGACTTCAAAATTAATTGACTTTTATTTATATTTTCAACTCTTCCTTCGGACCAATTGATTGATCATTAAATTAGAAGAAAACGTCTCCGAAGAAAATCATTTGAATTTTAGATAAATAAATAAAAAGAAGACGTTTTTGAGAACCTTTTTAATTGGAATCTGTCGTCTGATATGCAAAACAAGATTTCAGACTAAAATCTTTGTTACAATCAGTGGTAAACATCTTCGAGTGAAAAAACCAGTAAAACTGATTGAAATCGTTTGAAATTTTCTTTTCGGTGATTAATTTGTTGACCAATAAAATGTTTTACTGTTTTCTCTTTACTTTTTCAGACTATAAATTAGTTTTTGTCTTCAGTTTAGCCATAGATTTAGAACCAAAGGTTTAGATATTTATCAATCAATTTATGTTTGATTTACTCATTTTCTCCGATAATTAATTGGATGAAAGAATTGAAACTATTATCGGATGTCATTAAATGAAAATTATTCGCTAATAAACAAAATGCTGATTAGATTCAGAGCTTATTCTCAATTATTTGCAGTTATCAGCAATTTTTCAAAAGCCAACTAAATTAAGCGTAAACTCTTCCATCACAACAAAGGGGTAGGTTTATGTCCAGGGATAGGTCTCACTGAAAAATGAGTCTAAATAGGGAGTGTAGTCATGAAAAATGACATTTTTATATATTTGAGGCAAATATTTGAGAATTACTTATAAATTATATATTGAAGCAAAAAGTGTCGAATCAAATGATTGCATCAAAATTTGTCGAATAGAAGCGATTGTATTGAAAGCCAATCGATAATAATTAGTAAACATTTGTATCACATTCAATACGATCGTGAAATTAGTCTTATTATAACATCATTAAGAGGTATGCCCTAAAACACTATACTCTTAACCACTGCAACGAATATCTGTGAGAATTTTGTTGAGAGAAGCGTTGATTCGATATATAAAACGCTTAAAACTCTTATAACTAACCAAAAGAGACTTCAGAATAAACTAATAATTATTAACAGAAAAAAATTAAATAATTAATCGATTTTGTCTTAAAGCGATTTTAGCACCGAATCGAATTGAGAGCCAATAGAGGGAAAGGTTTAGTCAGGGCTGGAATTTCGTCAAATTAATCTTGATTCGCTAAAATTGCATCGCACTCTCAATCGTGAGTTTTCTCAGAATCAATGAACTCATTAAAGACTAAAAACTGTTAGAATCAAAATAGAGACTGACCGGCACTCAGATGTCCATAGGAACCGCTGGCACTCGAACTTCGAGATCCATTCATGAATGAGACCAATGAATTCGGTGAAAATCGAATCATCGAATTGATGTCAAATGAGTCGGAATAAGGGGACGCCGATAGCGCTCTTTTACGTCCAGCGGTCAATGCATGAGTGCTGGCGGATGTGGGCGCACGAAATGGGCCGTCGATTGATGAGGTGGACGCCGCGTATGCCGCCGCAGCTGCGGCCAGAGTTGCCTCGTTGTGAAGGTGGTGGTGAGCATTAATGTCTTGGCTCTGACTGGTAATAGCGGCCATCGACGCGGCCATACGTTGGTTGAGTAAAGTGACCTGTTGCAGGTAATCATTATGAAGGGCTGAAGGACCGCCTAAGGGATCTAAAGTTCAAATGGAAACCATAATTAAGTTATCACTTTGAATACACGGATAGGTTTTTGGTATTTTTCAATAACAAGTTTAATAATAATTAAAATGGAATTGAATTGAAAAAAAACTCGAATATTATCGGCTAATTATATGATAATTGAACTGATCCAGGTCTTTGAACTCCAAAGTAGTGTTCAATCGCAAGAATTTGAATATCAATTCCTTAATGATAGCAAAAGATTTGTAATTTGTGTTACGAAGTAATTTGTTTTCGACACTAATTGTGGCAAAAATTGAATGAACTGATAATGATTTGACGGATTTTTGATTTCTTTATTTCGTGTCTCAATATTTCGATAATAATGTTTCGAAATAATAATTTCACCGAAAACTTAAACCATTTAAAAGTCTATAATTGAAGATGTTTTGGTCAGGCCTAAAGTTTTCCCCTAATGCCCCAGGATATAATTATTATTAAGACATTGACTAAGGCTTTTCATCCCTCTCTTAATCTAATGATGTTTAAAATTTAACTAAAATCTCGTCAAACATTAGGCAATAAATATTTCGTTCAGCTCTCTATTCAATGCAATGAAGCGGAGGGTCTGAAAGAGAGGGTCCGAAACAAAATTACTTCTTCTCTTAAAAGTTGCCGAAAAATAAAGCGATCGATAATTATATGAACCATAAAACGAAAATTACTTTATATAATAAAATAAACATAAAGTTTAGTTTAATATCAAATTTTATGAACTTTTTTGAGAAATAAAAAATAAATTTTAAAATAAATTTGTTTTTTAGAATAAAAGTAATTTTAATAATCTTTAATATTTTAAATGAAAGTATGATTTATATTGAATTTCAGAAGTAATTAGTCACTGATAGTGAACTGCAAACAAATTTAGGAACAGAGGATATGTCATACTTTAAGGACGAGAGACAAAAAAAATATAAATAATTTATTACTTGAGATAAACGCGAAATGAAGGAAACATTTGATAAAAAGTATATTAGAATTGAAAATATTCAGTAAAAATCTGTAAAAAGACAGGACTCGACTCAAAAATCTGAGATTCTATGAGAAAAATGAGCGTAAAAACACGATACGTGACACGAGACCATAAAAAGCAGTTTTGGGGGCACTCAGGGGGCTATTAGTGCCAATAGACTGACAGAGACGGCAATAGAGTGGTATAGTCTGAGCAAAAATAAAAAGTATCCCAAAACTCAAAAAATAAGTTCAGATTAGATAATAATAATGTTTGAAATTTTCGATATATGTTTAAGAGATGAGAAATTGAAAGAACGAATCAAACGGCGAAAGTCGTGCAGATATTCCTTATTTTTCTTATCCAGTCTTAGACTTCAATTAGTATCGATTCCCGAAAGAAAAGACTTAACAGAAGAGAAGAAAACGTTTCTGAATAGGAAATTGAGTTCACATACACTTTGAGTGTAAACGCAATTTTTGGTTAGGTTTCGGTAAATATGGATAAATGTCACGAACTTATGATAATTACTGAACACAACTTGAAAAATGTTCAGAAAATATTCACATTTAAAAAAAGCTATTCTTTAGCCGAGAAAATCAGAAAAAGTAACTAACAGTGAGTGCCTTTCGCTTAACAGAAGAAATACTTTAAAATTGTTGATTATTTATAAGGAGTTTACTGACAGCACAACTCGAATGTGATTTTTCTATTAACATAAAGTGCAACAAAACTTTAAATTTATTTGTAAAACCATTTAACTCTCTTCTAAGTTACAATAATAAAACAATAATAATTTTTTCGTCGCATTCGGTTATTACCGAAAATCCGTCTCTCTCTCTCTCTCTCTCTCTCTCTCACACACACACACACACACACACACACACACACACCTCCCCTCTCCTTAAATCGTGACATAAATTTAATTGAAATATCAAATTGAAGGCTGAAATAAATTCAAATTTGCATTTCAATTACAACTCTATTTTGAAGCTTTAAATTCACAGTTTTTCATGATTTCCAAAAATGTCTGCAAATTCATAGAGAAAATAAGGGGAAACCTTCCAACCATTGCATGAAAATTAAGATTTTCTGCAATAATCAAAACATAGCTTTGAATTGAATGGAAGTTTGAAAAGAGTGGGAATTAATTTAGAAATTCGAGCGACAAATCATAGAATGGAGGATCTGATCAAAGGTCCTATTTTTTAGTGTTAGTCCCAAATAGAGACACATAACCGACAGTACAATAAAGTAGAGAAAAACATAAATTAATGGAAAAATAGGTTTCGCTTTTAAAAGTGTGGAACGAAAAAAGTTTTGGTGAAAATTTGATTATAAGTTACACTTCATTATTGATACTCTTTGGAGCAGATATTCTCAACAATTGTATAGTGAGAGCAACGGAGAGTTGCACTCGTCGACAACTCCACCCAATGGGACCGCAAGAATTTTTAACAACTTTGTTTGTCGCACCCGAACCCATATGTTTGGCAGAAGAATGAAAGTCAATTCCAATACAATTTTATGTATGTTTTTGTGCTCACGAGTCACAGAAAGCACAGGTCTAAAAAGTGAATGAAACCATAATAGAAGGCCAGAGAGAGACCAATAATTTGCACAACTTTTAAGAGGCTCTCAATGGGACAGTAAATAATTACAGTTAAGGCGAAGGCTTCTCCAAAAATCTTTGTTATACACTATCTGTGGTAACGAATAGCTCTTTCCTGGAAGAGGGTATCGGTTCTGGAAAATGACCCAAATTTATGACGAAATAAATTAGTTTATAAGTTATCCTCTGATTATATGTTAAGAATCGCCGAACTTTTAAGAGATCGTAAATTTCGGTCCTTTATTGGACGTCAGTTCAAAACCATAACCGAATGAGCACTGAATCGGAAGAATATGTTAATTGAGACAAACCTGGACTCAAACCACGCAATGAAAGGGCAGATGGACTCGTGTGAAATGGGGACGGATAGAGACTATCATAAGGCGACAAACGGTGATAGACGGCCGGTGACAACACTGGAGATCCATCGGCACCATTGACTAAATGTCGGGACGGAGAACCGGCCAAAGGGCCCCAAACATAGCGACCTATTTATATATGGATTAATTGGTTTATGATCACTATATTTAGCATTTATTAGGTTTACTCTGAAAACAATAAATAAACGACTTTTGTGTTTGTTTTGTTGTTTAAACAGAAATCAATTCTAATATCTGGTCTCTTGTTTGGCCCAAAACTATATTATATGTGCCGTCCATTCAATTCTCACAAATATTTTGAGACCATTTCTTTTCAATTATTATCACAAAAATTGAGACTTTATTTGAACAAAAGGATGTTTTTCTCTCTTTTTGTGTTCAAGTATTCCATAAACTGTTTACAGAAATCTATTGAAAAGAAACTATAAATTCCTAAACTATAAGATCTGTGAAGTTAAGGTCAAAGACAATATCAAAGGTATTTTAGGGCTGAGTGTATAAAAAATGTATTCATTTGTTGTTATGAAGAGATAACAATACAGACAACAATCCATACCTTCGTGTGTTCGCTGATCAATGGGCAGAACGAGCGGTGCGGTCGCGAACGCCGGCGTACTATTGAATTGAGATAATGGCAAACCTATATATACGCCAATTAAATAATAACAAAATTATTAGGTATTCAACAAAAAAAAGACTAAATCGAGAGTCAGTAGAAAGTTATTAATGGATTTTCACTCAATTGTTATTAATCTTAAATTTATTTCAACGAATAATTGGATTATTTTGACATTGAATTCACTCCTTCATTGAATCAGAGCTTCCCTTTGGATCTACTGTTTGCTCGTAATATAAAAAATGGTTTAACTTCTATTGAATACATGTTTCAAATTAATCTCTTGACTGGAATTTTTCATTTAATATTGGATTAGAATTTATGATTCAATGAATTGCTTTCCATTCAAAGCGAAGGCATTCCTCACTTAAAACTCAATGTTTTTGTTTCGCAATTTCTTATTTTCAAAAGACAGTGATTTTTGAACTCATTATTAGAAGAAAACATAACAAAAGTCTATGACTTGTTGTGAATGCAAACAAAAAACTAGAGCTAACACTGCATACAATTGAGATGAACGGAATGAAGAATCATATTTGAGAATTGTTTAAACATTACCGAAATGAGGGTCCATTTAAATATGAGTGATGTTTCAATGATGTTTGGGCTCAGCGATGATCAGAGACTATCATTTGTGACGCTGCCATCAAATACCAAAATCATAGCTATGATCGATGAGAGCGGACGCCCGAAGCAAATAATATGAAGACTTGAACTTATGCCGAAACCTGCAAACAATAAGATTTTGAGTCAGATTTTTGTTCTCTTCTTTGAATTATAAACTCGTTTTGAGTTCTGAATGCTTTACGAAATAACTTCATATGAGATATACATTAAATAAGTGGTTAAGACTTCATTGAAGACAACAATCGAATCAAATAATCAAAATTCTTATTTAGAAGTCTTCTATCAATTCATGATTTGATTTAACTATAATTTATGAAACAAATAAACATTGTATGAGATTTTTGAATTCTTATTCAATGCTTTAGAACTCTATTCAGAGCCTTATCTCAGAATTGATTGCATAAAACAACTTATTATATGTGTGACCAAAGCTATAATTTGTAGGAAAGACTGATTTTAAGTAAGTTTATTCGGAATTTAATGTTTTGATTTACGGCTATAACTAATAATAACTGAATTTTAAAGTTTTCACTGAAAAAAATATTAATTGAGAGTCAAAGAGAGTCTTCATTAATAAGGAGTAGAAGTAATGGTATTTTTTCATTTGAGCCGTAATTTACAAATTCTCGTTCGAAGTCAAGCCTTAAAATACATATTTAACTCCTGGAGTGAAGTCGATTCGCAGCTCTGATAAAGTTCTTAAAATTCATCGAAACATAAATAAGACACTAAACCATAAATAGGTGGAGAACTTGAGAACAAATTTGCCCTGATATTTTCCTTATGGAGCCTACAATTCAAAAGTTAAGCTCACTTTAAAAGTTTGCTTTTTCTAAAGACTTAATCCAAAAGCAATTTTCGATTCGCTCACACATTGAGTTTAAAAGACTCATCCCTTAGACATATATATATTAATAAATTATAACAAATGGGAGGTTTAATTTCGTAATTCTAATGTATCTCGATCAGAAAATAAATAAAATGGGTGTGAGAGCTAAGGGCTCGCATATACACTACAGAGTAATGCGATGCATATTAATTGAAGATGAGTTTCATTGTGAAAATGGGCACAACTTTTCATTTTTAAGTTATTACTGAACCAAATATTCAGAAATCATTTGTCAATATTTGTTATTTCGGCAAAAAATTGCTCAAAAGTTCGCATAAAAATTGAGAGAAACAAATATTAGTTCTTTTGAAGAAAATGCTGAAAAACAAACTAAAATCTGATTTATCTTAAGTCACAAATAAAATATTGAATTTAAAAAATGTTAAAAACAATTATAGCTCTGAATTAAAAACTTAAATATAGTTCACATAAAAACAAAAGTTTTATATAACTGTCAGAAAAGTGATTGACTTTAAGTGAAATTTCAAAAATCAAAATCTGAGCCGAAATGAAACGTAAGAATAAAGACTAGGATTTCAATCAAATTTTACTGAAGAGTGAATTATACAACTGTAGTTGGGATGAGCGAGGTTGTTTTCTTTGTGTTCAAGACCTGATTGGTGTGCATTTGCATTGAGGATCACTGCTGTGGGAAGTGTTTGATGTCTAGAAAAACTGATTATTGTTTGCAAATCGTCGCCTAAATTAGTTTTTCAATCAGTTTTTTCTTCAAATGTTATTTTTAGTCAGAATTTGTGGTCTGAAGAGTGAAAACTTTAATCTGTTTGACTGTCACTTAATATTCATAAATGTTTTGCTTCTCATCACTTATTTCACTCTTTTCTAATGCATTCAAAAGAGCGAGAGATTCATCAAAAGTACTTATGAAAACCCCCTATAGTTTGAGAGTTCAATGAATAGCTCCGAATAATTACTAGAAATAATCTAAAATAATTTACCCGGATGAGAAATTTGGCTAATTTAGTGATTATTACAATCAGAGAAAATGGAGATAAACCTTTGAGAGGCGATTAGAAAAAACATCACTCATTCTTGAATTAATTTCCAAGATTAAAAATATTCGGCTTATTTGAGGCATAAAATTGCGATTCATAACAACTAATTAATTGCATTTCCACCGAAAGGATCCAAAAAATAGTTGGAATAAGTCAGTGCTCAACAGAATTCCCAATTAATAACCAAAAAGCCGTTTGAAGATTAGGTGATACCAAATATGATTGCAAAGGACTGAGAAGTGTCTTATTTTTAGTTTAAATGTTTTACAGCAAAAACAACTTATGATTGAAAAAATGCAATTTTATTGAAATATTTTTGCGTAAAAAACTGATTCCAATGTCATATCCAGAGATTCATAACTTATGTGATGTTATCAAATGTCAGGAATTTAAAACCAAATATTCAACATATCAGAGGCACAGGTATTTTCTTATGAATTATAACCAGTTCTCGAGTTTTATATTGATATAAGAATAAACATTAAGTCGTTTCAAATCTATCGAAATGAATACTTGAGAAAAATTATTTACTTTTTCCCAAAGTATTACTTCGGCTAAAATTGAATCCATTAGTTAAATAAATTTCACAAAAAATCAGTAAAAAAGTCCATTCTTTTAATCCACTTAAAAATCAAAGATAAGAGCATTTCTCTCAATAATTGAAAAGATTTCAATTCTTTTTAATCAACTTTTTCTATATAAGTGGTTATCTTGGTAATAATTTTGAATAACAAATTACAAGGGATTACATATTGATTGAAAAGAATTTTAATTTTCAGCCAAAAGAGTCTTAAAGTATTAAAACTTTCGAGTGAATCGTGTTTTGCAAGTTTTTCAAACTTTTTTCTCTCACTGACTATAAATTGCTCTCAACTTTACATAAAAAAGAACACTTTTTTTTACTTTTGATAGACTTATTAAATAACAATTTAAATATCAATACAACAGACATTTTATTGCAATATTGTATATAAATATCTCTCTCTCTCTCTCTCTCTCTCTCTCTCTCTCTCTCTCTCTCTCTCTCTCTCTCTCTCTGAGAATCCAGTTTTGAATTATTATAAGACTTGAGAAGTGAAGCCGTTTTTAAGTCTGAGCAAAAAAGTGATTATAATAGTGGGGTATTTCGTGAAGTGAAGTCTCGATTGAGTCTTAACTCTCAACACAAAATTAAACGGAATTTCTTCATGAAAAAGGCTATTCTCTGTTATGTATGGGACGGAGGGGTGAATATATTTTATGCGTTATGTTTGATATCATAATAACTTTTAAGTTCGGGCTTTTTATGGCCTCTTCTTTCATTTACTGAGGAATAGTATTTCAAACATTATTCTCAACTATTATTCAACATTTTAATAAATATTTCGAACAAAACTTGAAGCTCAGCCAAAATATGGTTTTCATTGGACAGAATAACTACAAGTTTAGTCAAAGATTTCTTGCTTTCAAATGAATAGTAAATATTTTGCTCGATTATAATGCATTGAATAGAGAACTACTGAAGCGAATACCGAACCAAATAATACCGAAGGGATTAACCAAAACCAAAAATCTTTGAAATGTCAGACCAAATGAGTCAGTAAAGTATGAAATATAGTTCTTAGAAATGAGTTAAAGGGGAACCGATTGTTATGGAGATTTTTGGGCCAAACCTATGATACTAACAATTAAGAGGATTAGACACAAAACAGAATAAATAGATTTCGCCTTTTGTTTGAAGCTATAAATTATGGCAAATGTTATCATAATTATTGATATAATTTTTATTTGTGTTTTGTGAACAGCACTTAACCATGGATTGAATTTGAAGACAAAGAAGTCTCTGAAAGAATTGTTGTCTCAATTGATACTAGCTTAGAAGACTACACCTGCGATACTAATTCGACAATTGGTTGCACTGGTATTAAGGCGTGCGATCCAAACGTCAATTTATTTGCCGACACAACCGACGCAAATACAACACAAATGAAATTCTTAAGAGGAATACTCTCTCCTGAAAAGTATTTTTTCCAAAGCACTGAATGTAAATATATCTCTATATATGAGTGTCTAATATATTGCACTCATATATATTCTGAAGGCATTGAATGGTAACTGAAAACACAACACTTCAGTAATGACAACATTTTATTCTCCGATGGCTTTTCAAAAGCATAACTAATTTTATGGCTTTCGATAAGTTTTGCTGTTTTTTCGTTACAACCGTTTCGTGAATAATATTATGAAACGAATCCTATTTTAGTTACAGAGAGTTATGGACGGAATAAATGCGAGAAAATAGCTTTTGAAGACTCAATCATTGCTCGTTGAGAATACAGTGAAAGTTAAACGACATTTAGAGGCTATAATAAAGGAGAAGTCGTAAACAAAAAACTATAAATGATACAAGATCATAAAATATTTAATATAATATAATAGAGCCGGTATTATGAATGGATAGAGGGGTGCAGGTGTTTTCATTAAATATAGTAATTGAACGGAGAAAAAGGTTGGGATAATCAGTTAGAAACAATTTTTGCGCATTTTTACTATAAAATCTTAATAAATAGCTTTTAGGGCTGAGCGACAAGAATTTGTTTCGCCAAACGCATAACACACACAACAAAAGGCCGACACTTACAAGACTTGAGGCGCTGATGATATGTCAAAAATTGTAAACAGCCTTTCACTGGAATAATGAATATTATATACAATAATAGCCATAATAATTCACTCAATTTTCTCTTTTCTGCTCATTATTTGCATTAAATTTGAATAAATTAACAAATGATTAGTTCTTTAATCGATTTGATGCAAATTTTCTCTGATTTCACTGAGTTTTAGTGTTTGTACTCATATATCAATACAATATTAGTCTCTTATTATCGATTAATTTTGTTTTTCTAAACAATTAGTTTAAGAAAGACTTAAATCATTACTTCAATTAAAGATTGTTTTCTGGCATTTTAAAGGATGTTTTTAAACACCTCAACAGTCTGTTGATCGCATCGATTGCAACTTTTTTCAGAAAAAAAACTTAAAGAATAGTATCTCTGTTCAGAGCGAGTCATTCGAGTCGGAGACCAGTCTTTCTATCATAAAATCGTCTGCAATAAGACATTTGAGGCTAAATCAGTGAAATTCCTTCATTTTTTGTTCACAACAACTGCTCAGAACTTTTTTGAGAGCACTTTGTGGGACAGACAGACACAGAAACATAATTCTTATATCAATTCATCTTTTTTGAGTCAAGCGCTGAATGAGAGGACATTATTATAATATCTGTGAAAATAAGTGAGTTCTAAGCAAACAAAGAAAGAAAACACGAATTTGTTTGATAAGGAAATACATGTTTTATGCGTCAAAATTGGAAGCGAAGAGCAATTAAAATAAAATTAGCCACAAATGGATATAAATCGATATTTAATGATAATTATTATTTGGCTATCGATAGGTAATCATTAAAGACATTAGCGAACTGTCCGTATATCCACAAAGTAGTTGTACTGGCGGTGAGGGTCATCACTAAAAACAACAGATGAGTAGTGAATGGCCAGTGATATAACATTAAACAGAAGTGTATAATATTATTCACAATACTAAACAGGAATTATATTTGCGAAGAGTATTCTGCGCTCAGTTTGTAAATAATTGTCTCTCTGTTTGAATTGATATACGAATCACACGATTCTAGTTTGTGCTCAAAACCCAACTGAAGTGGAGGAATGAGGAGTCAAAAGTCCAATCGATGTTTCGTGTAAATTATGCCATCACTCGGATCCAAAGATATGCAGAAATGTTTGTATCCAACACTGCATTAAACACATTGAAAGACACGTTTCGCCATTCAATACACTTTGCAATCGCTTTCATATCATAATTAGAGCGCATTCTTGAAAACCGAAACCAATATTTTTATCCTTTCATTTAAATTGTTGGCCATTACTAACGACCCATTAGTTTCACAAATATCTCTAAACTATGTAAACTCTGGACTTTAAATCTATGCCCAAGTCTTACATAATTTGCATTTGTATGTAAACTTTTTGACCGATTCGCAGAAAACTGTTCCGAATAACTAAAGTATTTTATTATTCTCAGTATTTATTCAAATTTCAGGTCAAATGAAGTGCTTTAACGCAGTTCTTAGGCTTTCGAGTGTTGAGACTCTCGAAGTGATCAAAAATCAAACACTTGTTTGGAATAAAACAAATAAATAAATGAATAAAAAATGTTATACTTATTTGAAACGATTTTTCTTGCGATCCGTTCGCGAATTGAACTCAAGTCTCAAAAATAACTATTGTATTAAACTTCAGTCGATTGGAAACGAGAAAATGTTCCGAAACTTTCAAAGAGCAGTCAGTTATAACTTAAGTGAAGTAAAGTTGACGTTCAATACATAACTTCATATGAGAGCCCCAATCAAGAAGTAGTAGAAATGTTTTTCATGCAATTTTTAGCTGCAGAGCAGAAGCAGAAAAAGTTGATTGCCTTCAATCTCAGCATTTTATCGAAATATTTTTGTCACAGAAGAAGATGCGATACGCCTTTGCACGACATATCAAAACTTTAAACATTGCCTACACTTCTATTGCCATCAAAATGTATATCATTATTGTTTTCAATGCTTTTTATGCGGATTTATATAATATCAGGTATTTTGTTAGTCTCCGTCTTCCAAATGATAGGAACAACACATGACTTGAAGTCAAAACAGCGAACAAATCTTAAGAAAATGAGAGGAATCAGAAGGAAATAAAAAAAACTATCCGAGCATATTTTGGCCGAAATGCCCACAATAGTCATGCAAAACACACATTTGCTGAACACAAGTCTCCGTTAAATAAATAATCGCAAGACTTAACCAAAAACTTTTAAACGCTTTAAAACTTTATTTTTGTTGAAAAGAAGTGAAACATTATATTTGAGAGAAAGCATATCTTCTCTGAAACCGATTTACTTGTTGAGGTCCTGTCCTTAAGCGGCAGAAGGCTTTGACACTTACTCTTCTTCCAGTAGGGATAGTATAGGCCTTTGCTTTTACGCATGGATTGACACTCCCTTAACAACTAAATCGTTTCTTGAAAAGATGTCCCTTCAAAATGAGTTATACATTGGATCTACTTATGGTGTGCTTATGGTCATTCGCAGAGTTTCACAAATAGGGCCAAAGAAAGGCCTTAAGTTCAGTCATTCTAAGGATTTCTGACAAAAACTTTTGTTAAGAAAAACGTATTTCTAACAAAACATTTGAACCAATTGTTGTAAATCTACTTTATTTGGTTCTGAATGCCTGTGGAGTGGACTTAAATCCGAATAATTTTGGTATTTCACTCAAATCAACTCTTTATTAGTCAGAGATGCCAAAGAAGGGTAGGCCCTACCAACGGGTCTAGCCACAACTAACCATATCTTACTCAAAAGTTTCGACACTTCCTAAAACTTTGCAGTTCTTATACAAAATTAAACAAGCTAGAAATGGCACTCCCACACCCGTGCCCTAACGATGGGGGGGGGGTAAATTTGAAAATCCACAACCTCATCACTTCACTTGAAGAATTATTTTTAATGGGGTCTAAAGTTTCACAAATCCTGGGGGGGATCTTGCCAAAGCTAAAAATCAAGAAGATTTCTGAAAATCACCCTGTCCTCATTTGTGATTTTGTGGAAAGTTTATAGTTATTTGTTAAATCACTTGAAATTGTAAGAAGAATCTTGTTCAAAATTAATTGTTCTGTCATTGAATATCTTGATTCTAACTTAATTTTAAAGTTAAGCAACTAACTAAGCATGCTCATTTCCGGCCACATTTCTATCGAGCATTCTTTGAAGAGATCGCTGACAACGAGTGTCGATATTTTCAAAAATATTTTTAATGTTTACTTACTTTTGAAACGAAGAAAAATCCAAACTTTTGATCTGATATTCACATTGAAAACAAAATATAAGGAATTTTATGCGATTTAAACACTATTTAAAAGTTTGATCCATAGATGAGACTAAGTTTCACGACTTGTGATAACTATTTAGTAAATTATTTAAATCACTTGAGATGAAGATGTGTTGCAAACAAACAAAACTTTTCACAACAGTTTCAATGACCGCAAATAGCATTAGTTGTGACCGCTTTCAATGTCTCGACGCGACTGAAGGCAAGCACTGGAATCGCATTGCAAACCAGATATTCGGCACATCCTCACTGTCTTTACTGGAACCAATAATAACGTCTTTCAAAGTTATGTCCACAAAACATCTTTAGTTATCTAGCAATTTTAAAAATTAGAATTTTAATTTTTATCTTGTTACAACCCTAGCAATAATCTAGCAGAAATAAGAATTTTAATGAGTGACTTATTTCAAAATTCTTAATGTTTGAGCGATTAAACTAATAATTCTATTGAGAGATAAGATCTATTGAGAGAATATTTTCTAAGATTAAGTTAGTTATGACAAGCCTTGTCAAGGAACTGAACAGGGAACTTAGAACCCCCCCCCCCCCCCACTATATTTCCATTGAAAATATTTCGGCCATCTTTTTCTCATTTTTTGTATCATGCTGAGTTCTCGGACTTTGGGCTGTGAATATAGAGCAACGTTTTCACAAATATTAAATATTAATGGAAATCCCATTTTGTGTATCAAAATCTATAAAATATCAGAACTAAATAATAGCTGTATTCCAGTAATAGCCCATTATTTGACCAAGAACACGAATACCTAGATAATCTGGTTATATGAAATGACAGGTCTGACTGTTTTCCACTTTAATTAAAATTGTTTACAATCTCTTTATAGTCCGTAAAACAAATATTCAGCAAATTTAAGCGCAACTAAATTAGTTTAAAAACTCAGTGACAGCTCTGCAGGACTTGAGCCTAACCCGTAGTGAATATTTAGGGCCGGGCAGTGCAGTGCAAAATCTGAATTTGTCTAAGGAATGACTTTCTCATGGCTTCCATAACTGAAAGACAACATTCTTTTCAACTCAAATAAGAATAATGACATCGATTTGAAAGTATTTAATTGATTAACAAATGATTCAAATCCTGGTTCACAACAAATGTATTAAAGGATTAGAAGTTTTTACAGAATTCTTCTCAAAGGAAATGTAAATGAATTGAATGTATTGAAAGTGTTTTAACTCATAAGTGAATCTATTTATCATTTTTGTTAAATCATTTAATTCTCTCAAAGAATGAGTTTTAAAAGATTGAGTTATTTTCTCAAAAGGAAAAATAGTATTCACAGATCAGAGTTGGATGTCCGCCAATGGCCTCCACGCTGTCCCGGTTCTCGTCGAGCCCTTTCTTACACTGCTCTCACCTCTCAATTTCCCTCCTGACGGCTCCAACTCTGCAAACGCGTCAGTAATACTATATTATAGCCATATAGGCATAGGTCCGGACAGCCCTCACAGCCCCTCAAACTAAAATTTTCATCCATCAAAGCTCAAGGACACTCAGATGTTTGTCTTCCATATAATGAAACGAACCTAAGTTTTAGTGATAGCCATGCTCACATAATCGAGCGCTCGTTTATGGCACAGGTATTCTATTCTGAGTCCATTGTATTGTTTATGGAATTTAGTCTTTCAAAAGAAACTTCATTATTGACCGCAAAAATTAGACGAATCTATCGTTTGTTTTGAAAGTAAATCAAAAATATTTTCAGTTCTTTAAAGAATTTATTGAAATAAATAAATAAATAAATAAATAAATAAATAATTAGTTAACAAAAGTGAAACAAATATTGATTATAAGGAATTGGATAATAATTATCTGTTAATTATGTGGAATAGACTCGAGTTTGGAGTCAACACTAATTGAGTGGCCGTAAGAAAAGGCGATCAAAAAACAGTCTCTTCTGAGAGTTGTTTCGCACATCAGTTCGTCTGCGAAACTAAGAAATATGTTGTAATATAGACATTACGGGATGTAAGGCTCTAATCATCGCAATACACGCCGCTGTTCACTACCCCTCCAATAAATGCCTGACCCCATAACATAGCGAAGAGCAGCACCACATTAACAGAGGGAAGAGGCAATCTGAAGAGAGTGCAGAGATAGGGAGAGAAGGCCACCATCAAAGATGATTCGCCTTTTCTTCTTATATTCAACAATCATTAGAGCTCTGAATCTTAAGAATAGAGTCATTTTCTAATAATATTATTAT
>JAQIYB010000003.1:0-30156 GCA_034699325.1 Oribatida sp. Gr-Ori-00743 | reverse complement strand
GAAAAACATCACAAATCCTAACGATTGGATTCAGTAATTCCATTGATTGCTATTCTCTCTACTCGTTCCCAATCGGTATTCCTCCCCCTCTTTGGCTTTGGCTGCGGCTCTCAATACTACTGTTCATTACATTCAAACCTCTCTTATATGTTATAACTCGTAAACATTTCTTTATTATTATATGACTGAGAGTCAAATGTGGACCTCCCAGTGCTAACCATTGCTGGAGCGGTAGTGGAGACAGTAGTGAGCTGTGTGAGAGGGAAAGGGAGAGAACCGCGTCTAAGCGAGTAACGCGTTATTCCTCTGGTCGTTGGCATCAATTTTTTCGGTCAATCATTTTTAAGGATATTCTCGACAATACCTTAACAGTGATTGTGTGTAACATCGCATCCATTGCACACGACATACATGACTTGCACTCACTCTCGCACTCTATTGACGGCATATTCCGATAGCAATAGGGGTTGAGTCACAGCAAACATTGTCAAAATTGTCCTGTTCTTTATCTCCAGAGAATTGAATGCCAGTGCCAATCGGAGTGGACGGACACTCCAATAATTTATAAAACTAAATAATTTTACGCTCTTTTATATCGAGATTAGAGTTGTATTCATTGTAAGTATAAATATTCGGGTTTTTTGTCTCTTAACCTAAAATATATTTATGAGTCGATAGTTATCAACGAAAATAGGTTTTCGTTTCCTTTCTGTTGATTCAAAACATAATTTCATTTTTGAAACCGATTTTTTCGTCATTTTTTTCAACGAAATAATTTCTTTATAGAGCGGGGAATAAAAGAGATTATTAAGTGAAGTCACGATGCGATCTATTGGTGCTCTGATTTCCTTTACTTATTTTTCTTCTTTTGATTTTTATTTCATTTGATTCGCATTTTGTTTGAGATTTTTATTTTTCTGCCAAACGATTGTCTTCTCAAAGAGTTTGGAGTTTTGAGTTTGTAGTGAAAAATATCGATGTATTTAATGTCTAATATTATTCTAACATTTCTTAGACATCAAACTTCCATTGAATCCGTTTTGTTGTCAAACTTGTCGATAGAGTTGAGGCCAAAAGCAGTGGAGAAGTGGCGGAAACCCAAAATGTATTTATTACTTAACAGAAGAGAAATCTAAACTATTTTATTTTTATTAGCCTTTTTCGGAGTAAATGTAATGCCTTTCCTCTCGATTAATAGCTCACCAGTGGATATACATTTTGGTTTTGATTCTTTCCTAATTAAAAGTTTTCTTATCTCTTTTTGCTGTTCCCCTATTTGATGCGCTCCTCACTTATACACACAAAACATTGCTTAATAAACATATAATTAATTTTGAGTCATATTAACAGAAATTTTTTGCCATCTCTTAAGCGGTATATAAGTTGTTCCGAAGTACTTATGACAGCCATAAGCCTTATGAATAGCCTTTTGGTATGGCCTGTGCGCCACAATATTATATATTTAGGACACTCACCACTAAATATTTCTTGTTTTCTAGTGGCAGTGCTTGTGGTGTGACCTTCAGCTCATGGACCAAATTAATAGCAGATACGCCACTAAATGGCAGACATCGATAGATAGCTCTAAGACTGAGTTTTATTAAGAAAATTGAGAGAACATTAACCGAATGGACATTTGGTTTAAGTGCTGTTCTAATGGATTGAAATACCAGTCCTTTCACTGATTGCCTTCAAAATAACAAATATTACAATAAATTTATCGCATAATTCGATTCAAAACGAGAATTCATTTTTCAAACCAAAATAAATTGATTAAAATTATTTATACACTTCTTGTCTGATGATGTCATCCAATTAGACCTCGAGTTTGTTCCCTCGAATCGACAAAATTGCTCTCAAAAGTAATTTTAAGCATTTCTTCATTTAAGTTAACGCTTCAATGGTTTCATATCATTTACTTCAGAATTAATTTCAAAATTAAATTATCTTGTTCACATTAGAAAACGGTTGACACATAAATCCTGTGTTGACTCGAATTGCAGATATTTTTTAGACAAAAGTAATATATTTAATGCAAAAACAATGTAGTATTGGATTTATGAGCGCATTATCTCTTAAATCAGAGCCGTATTTGTTTTAAACCAAATCTATTATGTAATCATAAAATTCAACTCAAAACTGAATATTATTTTTCGCAAATTCTCAGTCAATAACTGAAAACTTGAACTCAGAGGAGAGAAGAAATTATTTTCACTTCACTTCGCTATAGATTTATAATTCAATAAAAGCGATGAAATCTCTCTCTCTCTCTCTCTCTCTCTCTCTCTCTCTCTCTCTCTCTCTCTCGTTTGGAGATTCATTTTATTTTTACTTTTTGTCGATTCGTAGGACTTTTCAAAACTGATAAAAACTGAGATGAGATGAAAGACAGCCCTAAAGTAGAAGTGAAGGCAAGACTAGTGACTAGTGTTGGCAAAAGTGTAGTGAAAAGCTATTTGAACACAAGAAGAATGTTTAGCCTTATATTAAACTGAATTTTTCCGCTCTTTTCCTTCTTTTTGATTTGAAAGGAGGCATAAAAACAAATCCAAAACAAATAAATTAAAATCAATTCTTGCTTTTGATATGAAAAATAAAAGTATTTTGATTTGAGTGCTGCCATCAAATCAAAGGTTTGAATCAGTATTTAGTTTCAATTAAAACTACTTTTCAGGTTTCAGTATATAAATAGATTAATTGAAATGAAAACAAATTGTTTAACCATTTCTTCGTACGTTTCAAATAAATAGGACTTTTATTTCTTTAGCAAATAAAATGGTTTTGCGTTAAATACCTTTCCGTTTGCGAACAAAATTTGAATTAATACTAAATATGATTACATTTTTGATATTGAAATGGCATTTAAGTGATGACTATCTCATGAAAATCTATTAATTATTTAAGCGATGATAAGGCACTTGAAATGAATGACAAAATTATAATTTGTTTGCTATTCAATGGTATAATACGTGAGAAATTAGAATTTCAATTTTAGTCTTATCAAGATCATTCTCGTCGCTATTTTTATTATGGTATGTCATTGTTTGAAGGCTTTGTCCAAAAACTTAATTTAAACAAAAGCTGTTTTTCACTCAAAATATTAGAGCCTATTATTTGTGGTATT
Organism: Oribatida sp. Gr-Ori-00743; assembly: GCA_034699325.1. NCBI lineage: Eukaryota > Metazoa > Arthropoda > Arachnida > Sarcoptiformes > Oribatida sp. Gr-Ori-00743. The sequence goes on along the minus strand of JAQIYB010000003.1, from coordinate 27,032 downwards.
ATTTGTAATATTGCTATAAAAGTCTCTATAATAGCCTTATATTGTGAACTGAGATGAGGCCATACATGAAGTCCATAAAGAGCTTAAGCCTTTGCCTTTTAGCACAGCATAAAGGGAGGAAGGGAGAGAGCGAGGGAGAGCGCACACGACATAAACGGCCAAATCATATATTGAGTCAAATATTGTCAAATCGCACGACATTATGAAGACTAAGAACTTTTTCGCATTATATTCCTGTTGTTGGATATGTCAAAAAGGGCCGTCCAATGGAGGGAACAAAATGTTAACTTATTTTGATTGATTCGATGACAAAATAGATATTTTAGTCATTTAATTCTCTTTCCTTTTTTGTTGTCACAAAACAATTCATTATTTCTTTTCTTTTTCGTTAAGTTTCGATAGAAATAAATTATTTATAAATTTTATTTATCCCTTCAATAGATATACGAATCCATTATCATTCTGAGCCCTAATTACAGACAATATCTCTGAAATTGAATGAAAAGAAAATTAAATTTAATTAAACGAATTATATTTGATATTTAAATCGATTCATAAAATCTATTTAAAAATTCAGTGAAATCTTGATTTTTATTGAAAGTGGATTTTGAAGGGAAATGAATAAAAAAAGAAAATCCAATACTTAAATGCAAAGAAAAGTAATGTTGACTTAAAAATCGCATTCAATATACAGTTATATGCAGTGGAAAGACATGTGAATTGTATTTGTTATACAGAATTTAGTTTTGCGACAAATATTTTTGGCCTTAAATTGAATGCAAAGACGAGTGAAACGCAAAGACTATTTCACAAAGAATTTCATTGAATGGAGAATCGCTTCAAACAAAATATAATATATAACCAGAAATGGGAAGAATGAGAAAATGAATATTCTTGAGAGAAAATCAATGCTAAGGATCTATAGTTTAAACTAAATTTATTTCAATATATTATTTCTGGTTTTCAATTAAATTAGAAAATATAAAACCAAAAGTTTTTCCGATTTAAACATAAAACAGAAATTATTTTATAATCGATTAATGCGTTTGAAATAAATAATAGATTTTATGTTTTGTCAGAAAATGAGAAATCGGTTCAATAATTGCTTAATATCTAAATAATAGTATTTAATAATTGTCTCACAAAACAAAATACAAGTCTTAAACCATTTCTGAGAAGAATAAGAAAAAAGATAAGTTTATTATTGAATAAAGATTCGGTAAATTCATGACCCGATTTCTCTTATCAATTATTCAATTATAGACTCGCAGTTAAAAGTGGGATAAATTGAAAATTATAGCGAATTAGGATTTATTGAATGGCATTTGAGCTTATTATTAGATCTTGTTCATTCAATTAAATCAATTCATTGATGCTTTTTGAGCCTAAGGCCGACTCAGTATTAATTTTAAATAAAACGCTCAAATAATAAGAACAATGGGCTCTTATTTGTCTACAAATGGGAGAAATATAATAAGAAAGTAATATTTGAATCGATTCTCAACCGTAACATAAGTTTTCGTTAATAACGATAATAATAAAAATAGAGTCAAAGCATAAAACGAATGGAAAAATGGGTTTTCTTTCTCTCTTTCTTCTGGCAAATGGCAAATGGCTTATACGGGAAGGCAATCACGTATTTAACCAGTATTTTAACATTTCTACTATGAATATATTCGAGGCGAAGCACACTCTCAGCCACCAATCTATTGAACTCAGACTCTCTTTTCTCATAGGAGTCGGTTCTTTCACTCCGAAGATCATTAAACGCCAAAATTGAATAAAATAAAAGTTGGGCAAAACAAATAAAATATGCTTGCATACTTACCATACTTACCAGTGTTATCGCCGGTCGATGCCAACCAACGTTTCAGCAAATATTTAAGAGCTCTGAACGTCTTCTGTGTTGAAGGAAGAGATGACTTGACGTCAAGTAATGAATGAGAAATATATTGCCATTCATTGAGCCGATGATGTATTATATTCTTATGGCTATTATTATTATCTTTATTAATGTTTTATCAAATAATTTGTCTTTTCTTTTGCACAGAAGAGCTTTGAATATATTTTGTCTCAAAATTTCCATTAAATGAAATATAAGTTGACATCAATTTTGAATAAATTTTGTAAATTTTTAAAGAAATTCTCAGATTTTCGTATCGACCACACAATTAATCAGAGCTTCTGAACCGAACTTTTAGACCACTCCGGATAGTCTCAAATTCTCAAATTCTGGGGATTTTTAGGTTTTCCTATCCTCTGAATCATATAATTAACTCCAAACAGGAAATTAATTAACAGGGGATACACTTCAGACGTTTCCCAATAAAAGTTTAATTATTTCGCAAAAACTAATCAAAACATTAAATTAAATCAAATTTTAAATTCATATAAACATAATTTCAAACATTTATTCGAGAGAGAGAGAGAGAGAGAGAGAGAGAGAGAGAGAGAGAGAGAGAGAACTGCATAAACGAGATAAATGATTGATTTGTCAATATTTTGTGGTGAATATCAGATGAAATCAATTTTGATTCTTTGGTTACCATTTCCTATGAATAACCGATCCTTTATTTGGACTCTAATTCGTGTATTCATAAGAAATGATAAGAAAAATGCAATGAATTTGTATTTCTCGACATTATTATCGATTCGTGTGTTTAACATAAGTTCTTATTAATGACTCGAAGTTATCTGAAAAACAATTTTATGAGAATTTGTTTTTTTTTCAGCTAAAATGAGATTAACCGGAGCCTCAAACAGAATAATTGATCGATTTTTTGAATAAGAAATTCAAATAAATAGATGCAATTTATTTGGTGTATCCATCAAATCATGTTTTGAAGCCTTTTATTCTCTTATTTTTAATGCTTAGTCTCTTAAGTCAACTAATTTTAAACTAATTAACGATAACTAAACTAATGTTTTAATGAATTCATTGATGCCTTTCGTGTTAAGTGTCAAAAGTTTTAAATTGATTTGAAATTTACTTTAATTAAGAGTTTAATTGAAGAGTTAAGAAAACTCCTAATTAATGGCTTTAAAATAGCCTTAGATTATTGAATTCGCAAAATATTGGTAATTAGCGATTGATTTAATCACTTTTCAAATGTGAAAGTTTCAAACTTTTCCTATAAAAGTCAAGTAATAGCGGCGGAGAACATGTATTCATTAAATTTATTAAATATTTTTTTATTGCGAGAATTAATCAAAACTAATGATTGAATCGTTTTCACAGACAATATCTGACAGAAAAGTCGATATTCGAGAACATAATTTTGTAGCAAATATTTGATTCATTTTTCATTGAAGTCTAAGTAAATGATTAAGTGCTACACTCTGACGGCTATTTTTGGTACTAATCTAATATAATTCATATCTGGTCTTAACTCCAATGAATTCCGTGACTAAAGTGACTAAATTTTACCGAAAGGACTCTTCCGAAGAAGTAAATCAAAGTTTATAATCTAAAGTGAAGTCAAACTCAATGCGAACTAATTTTGAAAAATAAGTCCAAAAACTTTGCCCTAATTTTCTCTTTTAACAAACAAATGGTGTGTTTGTTGTCCAACAGATGTCAGTAATTAATTGTTTTTAACCAAACATTTCATTCATTGAAAACAACTGAAAATAATTTGTCTTTACTTTAGGTTTGAAAACAACTTTTAAATTGTGTTTAAATTAATGTGAAATTTGATAAAAGTATTGATTTATTTGTTGTTTGTGTCGACAGTCGACCACTTTTTCGCTTTAATTTTTGGTTTTATGGAAATAAGTGTCAAACGATTTGTAAACAATGAAGACTTAAATGTTCATCACTTGAGAGACACTTTCGGCCATCGATTTTGTGATGATTTGACTGAAGTTGTCCTCAATTTTCTGCCGATTGAAGACAAAGTCAAACTGACCGCAGTCTCCAAACAATTTCAAAGATGTCTTCGAGACGTTTGGCACAAACAGAGAGTTCTTATTGTAAGCCATCAGATGATAATGAACTCCCGATACGACCCAAACAATTATTCGGGTTTATTGAGACACCCGTCGATTGGACACGAAATCGATATTAAGAAGTTGTCGAAAGTTCTGCAGATTTTCCCGAATATCAATCAAATCTATTTAGAAGACAATGACATCACTAACAATGTGGAGGTCTTCGACGCAATCATCAAATATTGTTTACAATTGAAGTCATTTCGTTGCGATTCTGAAGACTGTTCGGGAGAACAGATTATTCGATTCGGTCGGAAGTTTGGTCAACAGATTGAGAGCCTTGAGTTCAATGGCGGCGAAGATTTCATGTTATCACTGATTGAATGTCCAAATCTGATCTCATTATCGAATTACGAATTGATTTATTTGATTGAAAATGAAATGGTTTTGGTTAAGAATCTGAGGAAAGCCATAATCCAAGCGGTGGTCGTTCACAATGAGAGCCATTTGTTTGCATTGTTTCTGAAGAGTAATCCAAATCTCACGCATTTGGGACTTGATTTGGAAGGTTTTGAGAGAGATATCAATGATATTCTGGACAAAGTAGTGGAAATAAGGACCTTGCGCAAATTAGAGCTCAGACTTAATACTAAGTTCGGACGGCTTTTCACTGAAATCGATTTAAATCGGATTAAAAAATGTGAACTTTTGACTCATTTGACTCTTAACTGCAATCTGATCGCTGACCACTTCTTCATTGGATTTGATTTAGTCTTTCCTCACTTGAAGTGTTTGGATATCGAAGTCAGGTATGAAATGACTGATCGGGCGCTCGAATCGATGGCAAACCTAAAGTGTTTGGAATCTCTTTCATTGAGATCTGCGACCAATTATTTCGATCCAAGACTTTCCGATTCGGGACTTTTGACTCTCATTAATGGCTGCAAACGTTTGCATCGAATTGAGTTAAATATTAAGACTTTGATAACTGAGACCGCAATCAATATCTGTCGGAACCGTAAAATTGAGATCACTTTAAATGAAAGGATAATCTCTTGTGGTCTAAGATTTGGTATCCAATTGTTCGAAGACTTTGATTCGAGTTTTAATTCGAGTTATAACTGATTTTCATAAAAACTTGTTATAAATAATTAATTAATTTATTGTTTAAATCAAATAATCAGTGATTAAAGGAATTCAAGTCTTATATAAAAGTTAAAAAAAGTGAAAAATTAATTAATTTGGAAGAAAATAATTCAATATTTAGTAATAAAGTCATAATTGGGAGGCGGAGGCGGTATTTCTGGTGGCGATTCTGGTATTGAAACGCCTTCGGTGTCCAGTAATCGTATTTTGATGTCCATCGACAGCAGAGTCTCCAAATCATTGGTGGCCTCTTTGCTGGTCATCTCCTGACCCATAAGTGCATTAATGCCGTCAATCCAATAGTCGAATGCTTTTTCATTCGGTGCAACAAAATTCAAGGGTTGTTCCTGTTCTGCGTCTGGAATAAGCGAAAAGGCAGAGGAATAAGTAGTCTTCTTCTTGTGGTCCTTCATATGCGGGCAGTCTTTGCCGATCACAAGTTGTTTGATATCAATGATCGCAAATTTGTTGGGCAACTCATCCACTGATAAGACTCTGTTCTCATCGCAGTCACCCCAACACAGAAACTTGTGATTTGTGGAGAGCCGACAGTACCAGAACTTGTCTTTAGTTCGCGCGCCTTAACCGTCAAATATAAGTTAATTTCAGATAAAAACCGATATTTTGTGGCAAACCTTTGTTCGTGTATTTGTCGAAACGGATTCCTTCCATCAAATATAGGAGTCTTTGCTGTTTAATCAATTCTATGATCTCCGGCTTAACCATATCCCTGAGCTCTAGTATTGCATAGGCTTTGTTCTCCCACTCCTCGCGACTGTTCCTCTCTTTTTGCCAGAAAGAGGTGATCACAGAATAGGAAAGTTTAGCCAATTTTAGTTTCAATTTGTCAAACGTTGCGGTGGACTCGGGATCAGACAGGGCTCGACTTAACTGTTGCCTTAATACTGAAAATACTTTGACAAAGTCTTCGACCGTTGCTCTCATCTCTTTCCACGTCTTATTCAGAAGTGTGACAGCAATGCAATAGAACTCTTCCAAAGGGTGATCGTGTGTGAAGAACATGGGGTAGAAATGCTTTCCCTCATCACTCGGCGGTTCATTAATTTTGAGAGTTTCGCACAAAAGACGCGTCAATTGTATTGAGGACCGGACTAAAGGACACTCGTGTTCGCGATCACTTCGGGAACAGTTCTCCAAAACAAACTTAACGTAAACATCGGTATAATTGCGGGCCATATATACCAACAGATCCAGTGATAACATACCCGGACTTTCGGCAAAGTCTTGGGCCGGATCTTTGATGTTACAGAATCCCAACCTCTTGTAGTCGTCCTGATATGCGTCCCCTTTGATAGAAGAGGTCAAAGAAGTGGTGACCAGACTTTTGGAGCTATTTATCGAATCGGAATCGAAGGCAGTTTTGCGTAACTCTTGAATACGTTCTTTGACTTCACTCTCATTATTGGAGTTAACGGTTGTATTCATCCGTTCCTCGTGTAAATTGAAGAGCAATGTCTGCAATACATACAATTGATGTGTCATTTCTGAGCCCACATTGAATGTGGAACCACTGCTTTCGCCGGAGTTGAGTCTTGGGTTCAATACAGCGGTCAGAATGACGTTACGGATGCGCTTTGAGCTGAGCGTACAGGCCATGGCCTTCCGTTTAGAGAGGTCTGACTTAGAGAAGAGTGCGTTAATCAATGCGATCGAGTTTTGCTGTATTTCCTGATTATATGAGTTCTGATTAACCAAATATATGAGGTTCGGAAGAGTGACCTCCGCCTCAACCAATACATTAAACTTTGTGCTCGAAATCACTATCGACTCCAAAATGGCCAACGAATGGATCAGAACCTTGTGGTCACCCGTCGATAGATTGGCAGAATTCACCTGATGTGCGATCTTACCGATGAACTTTGGCTCTAAATTGTCCCAGGATATGATTCCGTGATTCATGAGCTCAACGAAACACTCGAGTGCGTACCCGAAGCCATCGGCGGCGGAGATCTCTTCCTTTTCGATGGAATCGATGATAAACTGTAGGCCCTGTTTGTTGATGAACTCCAATGCGAACGTATAGTCTGTCGAGAGTTTCACCAAACGTTCAAATGTGGTGAAACGGGACTCCGATGACCCGAACTGTAGCTTCTCGAGAATGTCCTGAGCTTTTCGCGACGGCGAATGTGTCAGACGTAATACTGAGCCGTTTTTGATCTCATTTCGATTCTTTTCGGTGATATAAGCATTGGTTGAATCGTTGAATTGAAGCGAATACTGTTCGCAATCAGTTATACCCCAAGCGGTGCATAAATCGGCGATTATTAACAGAAGTGTCCGGTTTTGGTCGAATTCAATCAGTTGTGCGTTCATTTGCTTCGGTACCTGAGGGACAACACATTAGTGGTTATGCTTTTCATTGGTTTAAGTAATTTAATTGATAATCACATAATTGGGATGAGTTGAGTCCATTTCCACCGCAATCTTAACGATGTGTCCATCTTTGGCGGCCGGCATTTTCACGGCTTTTTGGTCGAAGGTCTTCCTTCAAACTATTTGCCAATCAATTAGTCGTTTAGTTATTAATTAAATAACATTTAAATGTCAAAAGTCATAACATTTTCAAATAAATTGTTGTTTTGGTTAATAATCACCGGATTTCAGACCAAATAAAGTCAAAAAAAGATTGAAACTCACCTCAAGTTAAATGCAATTGACCGTGGTTACCGTTTTATCAATAAATGCAAGTATCAAGTACAATTTGCTGAAACTGTAATCAAAACAAATGAGATGTTTATATGGAGGAAACGCCTTCTCTCCACTCTCTCCCCAATACTAGTGATGCGATTGGACTCGAGTTTTAAAACAAGTGTTTCAACAATTATTTTAATTTGAATTAATTTTTCAATTTATATATCAATTGAATTAATTTATTAATTTTTGTAAATTCATTACAAAATCAATTATTTTAGAAAATTAGATAAAAATAAATATTTAGAAATTATTTTAGAAAATAGAGGACTACTTCTAAATCGATGGTTAGATTTAGTGATCACTTCCTCTTCTTAATCACTTCTTGGTGGTTATTCTTCTTTGGTTCGATATAGACATTCGATATTCCGAAAAAGCGACTCATTTTTCTATGGATTAAATTCAGAGAATTTTGGATTAAATTTAAAGACAATAAAAGAGAGAACTGTTCTCACAGTCGGAGCAGAAATGAAAAGACTGTCGGCTCTAAAATGTAGTTAATTATGGAGAACCAAATCGATGCGAACGCAAAGCCCACTCCTATTCCGACCAAACATTGAGACCAATAGTGATATAACAAATAAATTCTGAAATCAATCAAAAGTTATGCCAAAAGTTGAATAAAACGTCAAAACTTTGGTCTGATTTGAAGGCAAACCTCGAATATATGACCGCAGAGGAGCAGAGAGTGATGACAACCATTAAACTGGTTTTGAAGAAAAATGATTTCCTTTTGAGTCTAAAGATGAAGAATAAGAGACAATAGAAGGTAAAGAATGCCATGAATTGTGAGTGTTGTGACGGCATTCCATAGGACCGGTTTGAGTGGTATTTGGCACCAACTACTTGTGTTGGCCTCGGCTCTCGGAACACCCGCTTCAGCACAAGACAAAGGACTTCATTCAAGAGTTGGCCGAAGGAGAAGAATATCTACGAATCGATACATTAATTGTTATTTTCGGGAATGGGTTAACATATGAGTGTCTAATACTTACGACATGAATGTCCCGAACAAATAGGGTGAGGGTAAAGAAGGCGACCACAATCCCGAACGGAGTCAATGATAACAGCGCTAAGATTTGGCCTAAAATGTCATCTGAAGAGATCAACTGATAGTTGCTTTTAAATCCATACATCGCTTCAGATGTTTGTTAAATGCAAACCTTTCAGATATAAGACGTGTGTCAGTGATAGCGGTACCCATTCCTCGTGAGTGGATGTGTCCATAAAAGCGATAAAATCGTGTTTTGTTTATAAGAGAAACAGTGTTTACGTAAACACAGAATTAGAGACTGCATTGAAAGCACGTGACGTTCGCACAAATATTCCGTTACTTTTAATGCCCACCAAATGTGCGATCAAAGGGTTTATAAATTGATTTAAAAATATAATTCAAATTTACTCTAAAATCGGTTAAAATTTTTTGTTTAGTTATCAGAGATTTGATAAAATGCCCAAAAAGGTTGTCAAACGAATTCCTTCGGACGCACCGACGGCTTTGATTGCGCCCTCAGATTATGAACATATCTATAAAGGAGGCGGAAAAGGAGTTCCTAAAGCTGGTGGTGGAGGTGGCAAAAATGTTAAACGTATCCCATCAGACGCCCCGACAGCTCTTATCGCTCCTTCCGATTATGAACACATCTACAAAGGAGGCGGCACAGGTGGTGGTGGTGGAGGAGGCAGTACTCGTAAAAATGTCAAACGGATTCCATCAGACGCCCCGACAGCCCTTATCGCTCCTTCAGATTACGAACACATCTATAAAGGAGGCGGAAAAGGAGTGTCCAAAGCTGGTGGTGGCGGCAAAAATGTCAAACGAATTCCATCAGACGCTCCGACAGCTCTTATCGCTCCTTCAGATTACGAACACATCTACAAAGGAGGCGGAAAAGCCGGAAACCCACCTAAAGCCAGAGGGGTCACAAAAGTGCCTTCCGATGCGCCGACAGCACTGATCGCACCGTCTGATTACGAGCACATATACAAAGGCGGCGTTCAAAAAGGCGAATCAATTGCTCGACGAAAGAACTCTGAAGACATTCCGCAGTCGATTATCTTAAAAATCGAGAATTGGATCAAAAAACAGCCGAAAAAATACGACCACTGAATACGACAACTGAACCCTTTCCTCAAAGCATTCAATTATTAAAATTCATACTTTTGTCGATTAATAAAAATATTAATAAAAGTTATATTCAAAAAAAAAGTCTAAATCCAAAAAAACCTAAAATTGATTTTGAAATTAAAAATTATTTTATTTTTAGTTTTTGTTTGTAAGGTTGGGTTAGGTTAGGTTGGGTTAGGTTTGGTTAGGTTTGGTTAGTTTAGGTTAGGTTAGGTTGGGTTAGGAAAGGCTAGATTATTATAAAATATTGATTTAAAAATTTGATGCCAAATATTTTAGACCTTTTCTGACATTCAATTTTAATCTCTAATCATTAGAGTCTAATGTATACCAAAAATAAATTCGTAAGTCTTATTATGTCTTAGGATTAGACCATTTAGGATACGACTCTAAAAAGCATTGAATTGATTGTTTAATTCTTGCTTGCTGAATTTCAATGCCATAATTTCAGTGTTTATCACAATTCAAGAGACGGAAAAAGTTTTTAAAATTAAATTAATTCACAATATATTCCATTTATAATAAGGCGGGCCAAGCTCAATTAACACATGTACTCTGCCTTTACGTTCACTGTTTCCCACTATTTTTCTTACAACTTTCCTTATTTATATAATAGTTAAATGATTAATGAAGATATTCTTTAATGTTATATTCCGTGTCATTTATTTTTTCAATATTTAAATTTTATTTTATGAACTAGGTAATTAAATTGCCTTGATTCTTTATTGATAAACCAATTTTGCATTTATAAGAACTTTATTTTTTACGTTCAATTAATTTATGTATTTATTTAAGCTCTGAAAGAATAAGGTCAAGTAAATGATCATGCATATTTCAATTCTGTCCGATTGCCAAATATATTTGATGACAGAATAATTTGATTAATCATTTCAATCGTCAAATGAATAAATATTTAATATTATCGTAAATATTAAGCATTTGTTTGATATTTATTTTGGAAATGAGTTCAATATTTATTCAAATGACTTAATAATTGTCTATTCAGTGATATTAATGGTCTCTTCAAAGAAGTGGATCAGTTTTGTGGCGAAAGGCTTTAGATCTAAAAAGAATCGGCATTTTGTCCCGTAATCTCTGAAACATTTGAGAACAGTCACAATCCTCTGTCTTTCATTGTGTTCGATGAGGAACTGCATGATTGCGATCGAGTGGTGGCCCTCTTTGTCGCTATTAATTAGAACATTGAATATATTGAGTGCTCTGAATCTGATGTGTCGGTACTGATCCCAAAACAAATCCAATATTAGAGTCAATCTCCGACTTTGGCTGCAGAAAAGCTGTCGGACTACTTGACTGTCGGTCAGAATGAGTGCCAATATTTCGAGCGATTGACGTTTAGTCACATAATTATTGCAATTAATTAATTTGATATAATTGTCAAAAAAGAAATCACAGTTTTGGGACAAATATTCTTCGCTCAGCTCTTTATGAGTGGTTAGTAGTGTTCGGAATGTGATGAAGGCATCCATCGCCACATCAAATGTCTTTTGATTGACAAAAGTGAAGAATTCAACGAATTTGTTAGAATTGAGTGTAATTCGGGCCAAACTCTGGTGTTTTACACATTGCCTTAGAATTCGTCCGCAATTTAATGTCAAATCACTTCTTCCATACTTATAGGAGTCGATCAACGAAAAGAGTATTTCTGGTGCTTTGCTTATGTAATCGACTGTTACGAGTCTGTCCTCTATTTTGAGGAGCAATGCATTGCATACTATGGTTGTGATCAGCTTTTTATTCTCAAAACCAATTAGTGGTAACTTCACTATTAGTTCCAATATTATGTCTGAAGAGAACAACTCGTCAGCGAATGAGGAAAACAATTTTTGATTATTATTATTGTTATTTTGGTTTTCGTTGGTTTGCTGTTCATTAACTTCAGACAAACAGTTGTCTGCTTCAAATATTCTAAATATTGTTTTATATGACTTTCATTAGTCGTTTCCGCATTAGAGCTGTTGGTATTTGAGGAATTGCTGGTTGTGTTGAGCCCTTTCTCGCACTTGTTGATACTGAACCTCTTGTTTTGGTCATCGGTGGTACGATTGGTGTTATTTATTTGGCTTTTATCCAAGGCTTGTCTCAGCTTTTTGACGATTTCCTCGATTGGATCATCACTTTTATTACTGAATCCATAGACAGTAAGGCTGAGCCTTCTCTGCTCAGAGGATTTCTGCCTGAAAAATTTCATTTCAATTGATTCTAGTGAAAGACAAAGTGACAAAACCCGATTATTAATTATTTGAGCAATCACAATCGCCAGATTAGACGAGATAATGCGAATTTTCCGATGCACTGAACACTACTTACAACAAAATATAATTTGGTTTTACGTAACACTAAATCATAACATACTTTCGATGCGTTTTTTCACAATCTTTTTAGGCTTTTGTTGTTTGAAATAAAGGTTTTATTTTATCACAAAATTACATCAATTGAATCAAAATATCTAATAATATATAATAACCTCATTTATGATAAAATAAAGTCACAATTCATTCATACAATTCAATTGATTCCCGGCCACAGTCGAGACAACGCATGTAAAGAGTACTGTTTTTTGATGATATCACCTGAAAGTTGGTGTAATAGCAGTCCGTAAGACAATAATACACTTTTTAGTTGAAAAACTGGTAATTCGTGTGTTTGTAAAAAGGTTTGAAATTTTAAAATCTGTTTCTAACAGTAGTTTTGCAGGTATTGTACAATGGGTTGAGCACAACCTTCAACTTAAAGGCAGCCAACACAACAACTTCTGTTTCGCTTCTTCATTGGACAGGCATTAAGCGCTGGCCTTTTGTGAAATGGTTTTTCGGCTCACACTATCTCTGAGCTGAGAATAATTTTATTTCCCGCTAATAATGGCACAGATTTATGAAAAGCAAGACCTGAACGACAAGTTTTCTGTTTGTGAGGGAAATATCAAATATTATATCCATTCCAATGCACAGCCATTTGATATTCAGTCAATAAAAGCATGGAATCAAACATTAAGCAAACATTAGTTGAAAATAATTTTTAACATTTCAGACACGATTTGTTTGCGGAGATGCTTTGGTGCCGAGCACTGGTGGTTTAGCACAGCATATAAAAACACAGTAATATAATAAAATTGAAGAGAAAAACAACAAAAATCGTCTTATTTTTAATAAATAGTCGAATGAAAAGAGTGTTTTATATGCGATACGAGACTCTCTTCACATCTTTTACACAACACTTTGCACTCAATTATATGCGTTCTTCAAATCATTTCAATGATAAGAATTATCTTCTGGTCGTCTCTTCCAGTGCTTAATATTGGAGTTCATATGCACCCAATGTTACCAATGATATTATTTTCGGTTATCATTCAATTTATTTGATTTATAACAAGTAATTGACTTCAATAAAGTCCCGGATTTTCATGTGACAAATCAAAGGTTGTGCTCAAAAATTCACTCGAATTTCGCTCTTATTTTCAATTTGTTTATAGAAATAATTCGATTAAATATTTAATTCACTCCTAATTGTGGCATAACTTACAGATTAGACAAAACTTTCAGACAAACACTCGAATAGTTGACGGAACAGAATATGTTGTTTGGGACTAAAAATAGAGTTCATTAGAATTTGTGAATATTTGAATTTTGATGAAAAACTTTTTCAATTAAATATGTGGTGAAACACAACTTAAGAGAGGAAAGCATTTATGAGATGAGTCGAGAAAATTAAAGTGAATTCTGGAGCGATGTTGAAGTCAAGCACTGATAGTAAAACTGATTTAATTTGAGTTCTCCTCTTTTGTGAGCTCAGAGTAAAACTACTCTTCAGTCACTCATTCAGTCTTCAGAACGCATTCACTATTTCATGGCTTAAATGGAAATCGATGTCTAAAAACCAATCGGTTTCTTAGGTTAAGACAGGGGTCGACTCACTTATTCAGCCATCCGTCAGAATCTCATGAGTCTATTCATGTGTTTAAATATATTATTGCTTTTTATTGATTAAGAAATAACTAATTTATCGATAGTTTAATAAATAATTGAAGCCTTTATGGGGTCTAAGACTTGAGTTTTACTATCAATGATCGAGTGATAGCTTTTCACAAGTTTTCAGTTATTTTATGTGTAAATAACCTTCGAATCAATTTTTTATTTAATTTTATCGATTAAATAGATTTCGATTTAAATACTTATTTTCACTGAATATTAGTTTTAATTAACTATTAATTAGATTTCATAATTCAATGTTATATAAACAGGTTTTGAGTTTCAAACCAAATGCAAAACATTTCAGATTTAATGTTATTCTGAGTTATTTTGGCACAGATTCTAATGATTTACAATTTCATTAAATGTTTATCGGCTGTCAGTCTATCAAAACTTTTTTATTTCGGTGACTTTAATCGCAATTTTATTTATCATTTTTGTTGAAATCGAATAAATGAAACCAAAATTAAATGAAATTCTTTGAAACATAGTTTTAATTCAATAACTCTTCAAAAAACTGATTCATATCTGAATTTGATTAAAGTTTTCTCTGAATTTAAAGAATTAAAACAAATTATCGCAAAAATAGGCACTTAATTGAAATGAGTTTAAAATTCTTGTTTTAACAATCGTTGGAATATTCTTCGAGAGTTAACTTCTGTTTTGAACACATTTTAAATTACTGTTAAAAGCGATTTCAGATCTCATGAAACGTTAACTTTTAATGGTTTTCTAAATTGAATGATAGTCTTGTAATAAATCCATTCATTTCTTTAATGTTTCGCTTTTATTGAATTCTGAGCCCTTTCGACAGACCTTTATTTACTTCTCGAGAGTTTAACAGTTCTTTAGAGAGAAAATCAGATCAAACTATTCAACGACTTATCGATTCGTGACTTAACAATGATTTCAATGTTTAAAATCAATTACTTTATATATCAAACGATATTATAATTAAGCGATCGATTCATTTAAGCGCTTAAAGTACTGAAAGTTGTCTTAATTTGAATTCTTTCGGACTTTTGTTTAGTTATCAGAGATTTGATAAAATGCCTAAAAAGGATGTCAAACGAATTCCTTCGGACGCACCGACGGCTTTAATTGCGCCCTCAGATTATGAACACATCTATAAAGGAGGCGGAAAAGGAGTTTCTAAAGCTGGTGGTGGAGGTGGCAAAATGTCAAACGGATCCCATCCGACGCTCCGACAGCTCTTATCGCTCCTTCAGATTACGAACACATCTACAAAGGAGGCGGAAAAGGTGGAGGTGGTGGAGGTGGCAGTACTCGTAAAAATGTCAAACGGATTCCATCCGACGCTCCGACAGCCCTTATTGCTCCTTCAGATTACGAGCACATCTACAAAGGAGGCGGAAAAGGTGGCGGTGGTGGAGGTGGCAGTACTCGTAAAAATGTCAAACGGATCCCATCAGACGCTCCGACAGCTCTTATCGCTCCTTCAGATTACGAACACATCTACAAAGGAGGCGGAAAAGCCGGGAACCCACCTAAAGCCAGAGGTGTCACAAAAGTGCCTTCTGATGCGCCGACAGCACTGATCGCACCGTCTGATTACGAGCACATATACAAAGGTGGTGTTCAAAAAGGCGAATCAATTGCTCGTCGAAAGAACTCTGAAGACATTCCGCAGTCGATTATCTCGAAAATCGAGAATTGGATCAAAAAACAGCCGAAAAAATACGACCACTGAATACGACAACTGAAGCCTTACCTCAAAAAGCATTCAATTATCTCATATTTTTGTTGATTCATAAGAACAATGTTTTAATCGAAAATTGTTTCTAAAAATTTGAATAAAATATATCTATTTGTTAGCATTTATATCAAACATTTGGATCAATATTTGTAATGAGTGACAAACTTTGCACTCAATATATTAGAAGTAAAGTAAAGAACAAAATACTAATTATTCTTTGGAATCGATTGCATTCAATGTATGAGTGAATTGTTTTCATTCAAATTAATGACTTTTTCGACAAATCGAGCGTTTGATACAAACGTTGTTTTCTTTGGTATTAAGTATTTTCAGTCAATAAACTAAATGAATATTCTTTTGTACGGCATTTCCGGAATATATGCTTCAAGTTATATGGATTTCGTATATAAATGTAATTTATTTGCCAATGTTTGGCACACATATGAGAAAACACAGTAGGAATACATGAGAGGTATCATCATATGTTGAATGACATAACATATCATTAATGGCACAAAAATGTATTTCATGAATATCAGAGTAAAATCAGTTAAACTTTCATATATTTTTGGTCTCCGCTATTGATTTTATTTTCATTTTTCTCATATATTTCGATCATTTATTCTATAAAAGTCATAATAATAATAATACTCGAGAGAGAGAGAGAGAGAGAGAGAGAGAGAGAGTTATTGATTGAGGAAATAGTAAACAAATATTCAATTTAATAGTTGTTTCAAAGTTCAGTTAAAATAAGAAATTGTGGCCATTAATGAGAAGTGAAAATATTCTGTTTCAGTGAACATATGTTTGGTTTGGAATGAATTCACTATTTTTTAGAGAAAAACTTTGGAATTTGTTATCGAATTTAAAAAGTCTTTCCACAAAGACTTCGGTCTCTAAACTAATAAAAAATGTTTTGCTTTTATTCAATAGGTTTTTGTGTAAATAAGACAACGATTCGTGTCTTAACTCATTAACTGAGTTAAGAAATTCAATGCGTTTTCTTTAATTAAAGATTAGCTTTGAATCTCAACTACTATTAAATTATATACAAATTGTATTCACTCATTAATTATGAGTCATTTGCACTGATTTGATGACATTTTTCCGTTTTCAATGACAAAACTAATCTCTGATTTATAATAGAAGTTAAAATTAGTCTTCAATTTAAACATCAAATTCCTGTCGATAATTAGAACCAAAAATATTGTTCAAGGTACTCGCACTTAACTGGATTTAACCAGCACAGAGTGGCAGTAATAGCCATAACTTATGGCTATCCTTATGGCCTATAGGGATAACGGTTTCCAACATTATTGATGACATTTTAAGCAGTTATTTATATCGCTCACTACTATGAGAGGAATCAATAAAATTACCTGGGTAACACGTTATGTACTTTGAGTTTAAGTTGAAATTAATTTTAATTTGTGAATAACTCAATTGAATTAATAATTGGATTTCAATTAGTTTTACATTAAGTGAACGCTTATTACGCATAAGAAGTGCAGTAATTAGAAATCGTATCAGACGTTCAAATGACACGAATTCACAGTTTCTCATTCTGTTCGCTATTCAATTGTTTTTCTGTGAATTGCGATTCCACTCCTATGCCAGTGCTTTGCGTCCAATCCTTCACTAAATGAAAATTTTATATTTTATGCGATATGTTAACAGTTATTGCATTGAAAACGAGTTCCAACCCATACCTCAATAGCAATGAAAGTGCACTTTTCGTAGTAAAGCATAGAATAGTTTTTTGTTGTTAATAACTTGGAATACCATTTGATAGTTAGTTCATACCTGTGCTGTCTGTTTACTAACTTTCGCTCAGTTGCTGTGTTTGTGTTGGGTTTTTGAGTCAACCCTCAGTTACATGACTTTCTGGTAGAGAAGACCAAAGCCTACAATAAAACAGTGAATTGTGTTTTCTATTCAATTATACTCTTTTTGGATAATTGTTTGGAGAACTAGTTTTGAGTATTTACCGCTTATTTCAATATTATGTCAATTGAGTGAAAACTTCGCATTTAATAACACGACGTCTGAAATGTTTAAAAACAATTTTTTACTTTTTTGGTTCATATTCTTTATTTTCGGTGAGTTTCCTATTATCTTATTCTTAGCCTTTGATGTAATACTTGTAATAAAAAAGTATTTTATTTGACAATAAAAGTATGCATTCAATCATAATTAGAGACAATTCCTGATCAATGAGGCCCAGAATGTGGCTTACCTAGCTTCTTCCTTAGTTTAACCCCTTGAATGATTAAAATCAAATAATTCATTGTTTTATAAATATTTTAAAACAGTTATGACTAAACTTGTCATTCAAACCGATATTCAAACATATTTTATGTCCAAATAATTTGCGGATATGTTTAAAAAAATGAGTTTTGAGAGTTTAGCAAATATCCTTGGACACCCTTAGTTTTAAATGTCTGGCCGTCATTGAGCTCTAATCATAGACTTTCCTCCTTTGAATAAAAGATGAAGCCTTTCCTGTTTATCTCCGCTTCAAATCTATTCAGAGAAAAATAATTTTAAAAACTTTTGAATTGTGATAAACACTGAAATTATGGCATTAAATGCTTTTTCGAGCAATTGATATTACCATGATCATTTTAATTAATTCTCAAAAGAACTTTGGACTTCATTTTTAGCCAAAAAGTCACAGAAAAGCCATTAAGTTATTCAAAATACCAATTGATTTATTCATTTAATGGGAATTATTTTCATTTATATTATAATTATTTTTAATTTATTGCATAAAAAAGTTGTTTATTCGGAATAAATATTAGAGGAAAACGAATCAAATTATTTGATTGAATCATTGGTTCAATAATTTTAATTATAAATATTTAGATTTACAGTCATTTCGGGAATAAATCAAAGAAAATGTTTTGAATTTAAATAAAAGCCTCCGATTCGTAGCAATTCTCAAATGCAAAATAATTTTATCATTTGATTGAAAGTTATTAAGGATTGAAATCAAAAGTTTTTTTTATAATTATATAATTCAATGGTTTAAAACCAGATTCAGTATAGATATGAAGAGCCAGAAGTACTCCCAAATGGTTTTGAAAAAAACTAATCTCGAAGTTAATAATAATTTATTCGCTGTTTATTCAGATATTCAAGGTGAAATTTGTCAAACGAAACGCAAATTCTTTCCAGTTTTCAACCATTGTCTCCTTGAAAACGCAAATCCTTTTTAATACACACAATGTTTGAGTTTATTATTATTAAGGAATAACTTATTTAACTATTCGTTCATCGCTTCTAATGTTTTGAAGGCTTAAAAAATCTGGTTTTTCTTAAGAGAGTTATTTTTTTCATAGAACCGATTCAAATAAGTTATGTCTTGAAAATATAGATCAATGTCTCGAACCACTCAATGATCTGTTCGTAGGAATACTTTTGCTTTCACTTAATGTTTGAATGAAGTCTTTTGTAAATAACTTCTGTTATGAAGTTATAAATCATTCGGAAAATAGGTTTTCTATGAATTTAATAAATAGTTATGAATTAAAAATCATATAATTTTCTATTGAAATGGAAAATAACCTGAAATTGAAAGCGTTTTCAATGAAAGCCATAAACGGAAAACCTTATGGATTCTAAAAGATTAATATTTTGTGTTTATCTCATTTGATACAAACCTTGAAGTTATGAATAATTAGATCCTTTGGATAATTAGATTTTGCAGTAATTTTGTCAATCGTTTTGAACTTTTAAGACATGCTTTTGATTATTTAATTCGGTGTCAAATGATTTTCGTTAAACTAATTGATGAAACCTATTATCAAATGACCGACAGATGAGTCAAATAGAAATGTTGTATCACTTTCTCAAATACATATTCAGTCCTTCTCTTAACTCTTTCAATGAGTTTTGTAATTATATGCCACTCCTTGAGAGTTGATTATGTCCTTAAGAAAAGACTAAAATCTAAAATGAAAGCGATTATCAAATTTCATTTGAAAGTCATTTGTAATTACAATCAAAACCAACAGAAAATCGTGTTTTTAGTTATAAAAAATAATTATCTCATTAATTATATTTTGTTTTCTCTCCAATCTCTCAATGTGTGAGCACAGCCTTGACTTTAATTGAGGGCCAGTATTCAAGTGGACTGAATAACTGCGATCACAACCGACTGCAGCGTTGCCAACAAGATATCACAACAAATATCCAAGAGCTAAGCAGTACGCAGACCGGGGGCTACACTGGAATATCGAGCGGGTATCAGAGCTCCAACAGTGACACACATAGCAGATGCAGGTGATTATGTCAACCAACCTGTGCACTAACTGTTATATCGCAATTTGTTAATATTCTGTGCGACACATACAGTAATGCCGGCTCTTCTCTCACACAATAGAAGTCTTTCAATACAATTATTACACGAATTAACATTTGAATGAAAACTATTTGTATTTTATGTCCGCATTTCTGACTTTCTCTCTCTCTCTCTCTCTCTCTCTCTCTCTCTCTCTCTCTCTCTCTCTCTCTTTGGTGTGTTTTTACAAATCATTCTTAACGCGGAAGTGAACGGCATTTCAGTCGATCCGCTATTCTCTATCACAACTCAATTACAAAATAAAATTTATTGAATTTTTCACTTCTTCTGATTGTTTAGGTTTTTCATTGAATACTGATTTCCTCTTTCAGTGAAAATATTATTCAAAATATTTTCAAATCATAAAAAGTTTTTTTTTTCGATTCATTCATTTTTAATTGAATTTTGCGATTCACTCGAAAATAATTAAGAATAAACAATGTAAAATTTCTAATCATGCAAGAATCTAACTCATTTAGAAATTCCATTAAATAAAAGTGCCAGGACAGTTTAGTTTGCAAAAGCATTTAGCAAAAGGTTTAATCTTTTTTAAAACTATTTATTAAGTTATTAAACAATATTCTGGTTATAAATATTGAGAGTCTTTTAATTGAATTGCAGTGCAATACGACAGAACTTGGACTGTCTGTTGATGTACACCCCTGCCTGTCAGATAAACAGGACCTCTACATATGACGCCCGGACAGGTTCATATGACAGCACATCATACCGGAACAATCCTGGCGATTTCATTAGACGAGGCAAACAAACTCTTGAAAGGTCCTGCGAACAGGGAGGTGGAGGTACTATCAAACCTATCAATTGGTTTGTATTCATATCAGTCAACGTTCATTTGATTTGATAGGTTGGAGGTCTACCTCTTGTTATACGCGACAGGATGTCCGCAATTGTGAGAATCAGTTCGGCTACAGTTCAAACCCTCCGCCGATGTCCTCGTCTGCGTGTCGTAATTACCAAGAGTATCGCGATTGTGTCGTACGGATAGTCCGTCAGTCCTGTTATTCTCAGGACTTGCAACTAATGGCCACTTATTTGATCGATAAGGCGGCAGAATTGAGTTGGAGCTGTGCCATTACCTCCGATTATAACAGTTATAATCCGTCCAGGGTAGATTCTAATTATAATGACCCATACCGCCCGGGCGGCGCCAGCTATGATCCTAATAGAAACCCGAGTTATGATACTAATAGAAATACATACGATTCCAGTCGATACCCATATGATCAGAATAGACCGGTATATGATGGCACCACCCGTTATGGCAATGATTACAATCGTGACAGGGACCGTTTTGGGGCCGGTGGCCAATATTTAGGATCACAGCAATACCCCGGATCTCAAAACCAACCCATCGGTAAAATTATTATTTTTATTGCATTTTATGATAATTTGTGTCCACAGACCCGTCTATTGACAGATATGGTGGGAGTGGGTACTATCCCACCACTGACTCGTGTCTTGAAAGATCTGGATACTATGTGAGGACCTGTGAGGACACACTCATACAAAGACAAAGAGATGCCAGAGAGGGAAGGAGTAGTAATGATGTCCAGAGACGAATCTGTTGGTATGTTTTGAAGAATTGAGTCTTAAAACAAATATTTATTTGAATTACCATTGATTGTGATTCAGTGCCCTATTCTTCTACCGGGACTGCATAAGTCGAGTAGTGGTGGACCGATGTCGCGACCCGTCGCCAACAGTCGTAGACATTCTAATGGGTTCCCGAAAACGAGATCTGTCCGTCACCTGTCGGGAGTATTCAAGAGACCAGTGCTCGGCCTCATCGCTCATCAAATCTTCATTTTCACTGTCTTTAGGTCTTTTAGTTTCGATCTTATTGTTAAAGTCGAGAACAATCTAGGTCTAATTTATTTATACACTAATCTCACAATTTATAACTCCTGTCAACTGTTTATTGAATTCAACGAATTTTGAATCTCTTTTTCAATGTTTAAATTGAATTTTATACCAATTTTCTTATAAAAACCAATTCTTCTAAAACTAATTCAAACACACAATTAGTTTAAAATATAAGAAATATTTATTGTTTTGCACAAAAAAGGCTATGAATTTGTTTCGTAATCTTAATGACAATTATTACAGTTATGCATAAATTCAATGCAAAGTGTTTTCTGGTTTAAGCATTACTTGAGAGTAATTCAAAGATTTTACGGATTTTGTTATCAATTTTTACGGAATTTATCGATTATTTTGCAATTCGTTATAAAACTTCAAAGTTTATTACGAGAGTAAACATGTTTTGTGGGCAAAACCTTTACGCAAAAATGAGGTCATTGTAAAAATTCACAATTTTTCACAGCAATAAAGTTAAGTAACATTTGTTTCAATCTATTCTATAACTTTCAGCTTTAACTTCAAGGCTTACTATCGATCTTTTATCTGACATCTGAAGACAATTCGAAGTTTGATCCGTTAGGAAGTCTGTCAATACGTCTAATCGATTGTTTCCAACTCTTTTATAACAAACAAATATAAGAGAAGTGTTAGTTTGGACTCAATATTCTCTGAAAACAATGATATTATATATGAATAAATATGATAAGAATTGTTATATAAGTACTCAATTCAAGGACTCCAATAAAGTACTCCAAGACTTGTATTCAACTCTTTTGCGTAACCAATATATTTGAGCCAAAATGTTGAAAGTTTCAGTAATCTTGGTATTTGTTTTGGTCACTCAGTCATATGGAAGATCCGTTAACTCGAGTGCATTATCGAAGGCTAACAATCGATTTGCACTCAATCTTCTCAACCATTTATCAGATGATAGAAAGAATGTGTTTATCTCTCCGTTCAGTCTATCGACAGCTCTCGGAATGTTGTATTCCGGCGCTAAAGGAACCACAGCAGAAGAAATGAGGGAAGTTTTAGGATACAACCTTGCACATCTATCAGATCAACAAATCAGAGACAAATTCAGGTCTATTCTCAATGGTATCACAAAAATGGACTCAAAGTATGAGTTGAGTGTCGCCAACAAAATAGTCGTTCAGAAAGACTTCAATATTTTGGAGGCATTTAAAGAGAATTTGAAGAATTACTTCAATTCGGACATAGAATCCGTTGATTTCGTTACTCAACCAAAAGAAACCATGGATTCCATCAACCGATGGGTTGACAGTCAAACACATCACAAAATCAAAACATTGTTCGACAAACCATTGGATTCTTTGACACAAATGGTGTTATTAAATGCTGTTTACTTCAAAGGCATGTTTCAGACCAAGTTTCTCAAGAATGAGACACAAAGAAGACTATTCTTCGGCAGTGATGACAAATCTGTTGAGTCACTAATGATGAGAAGGAAAGGAAAATTCAATATTACAGAAGTCTTTGAAATTGATTCCAAATTACTTGAGATTCCATATTCTGGCGATGATATCAGTCTTTACATTGTATTACCGAATCAAAGACAGGGCCTTAAGAAACTAAAGACTACGGTTACGGACTTCTCAGTCTTTGACAAAAGTATCACTGCTTTAAGAGAACGTGTCGTCGAAGTAATTGTTCCCAAATTTAAAGTCGAAACTTCGTATTCATTGAAAGAGAAGTTAATCGAAATGGGAATGAATTCGGTATTCAGTGATGGCGCGGATCTGTCGGAAATTAACGGACATAAAGATCTCAAAGTTTCGGCGGTTCAACACAAGGCTTATATTGAAGTTACAGAAGAGGGTACAGAAGCGGCGGCCGCTACGGGAGTAGTTGTCACCAATAAGTCCATGCAAAGACTTAATACATTCAAAGCTGATCATCCATTCATGTTCTTCATTAGAGACAATAGGAATGGGATGGTTTTGTTTAGCGGTCATATAAACCAGTTGTAAATCGATTGAACCATGGTAATTTTTAATAATTTCAATGCACAACAGTATTATTTGAACGCAAATTTCAGATTTAATGTGTTTTTCAATTGAATTGAATTTATTTGAATAAAATTGAGAATATTTTAAAATGAAATTTGAGTTTTTCTTTAATCAATTTTTTCGAGAAATTTCCTTTTGAGTGATAACCGCTCCTGTATTTGAATCAATAGTTTCGATGGATGAGACTCGAGTGCTGGTCTCGGTATCCCTATCCCTACTTATAGGCTTCTCCCGCTCTTTGACTTCAGTTGTCGTATCGGACTCTAAAGAAATGATTCAAACATTTGTTTAAGAATTCAAATCAATGAATGAATACATACTTTTGACTTTAAAAAAGACGAGAATAGCGACGGCTATTGCAATGATTGCAACTAGCACAATAATCACTATAACCATCACAACAGCTATATCTGTTTCAATGTTGCGGTCGCCTTCACTGGAGAGAGGAGTGGAAGGTCTTCGGGTCCTTCTCGACGACTTTTGCGTAACGACTTCTTTAACATTTTCTTGAGTTACAATAAATTCAAATAATAGACTAAAAACCATTGAAATTAAAAGTTTGCCCAAAATATTCTTCATATCTGTCAATGAGTCCAAGAATTTTACTAAAAGACTATTTATTAACTGAAATAGCGTTTGATAATTGAATACTTGGTCATTTGTCACGAGCCCTTATAAGTCTTATCTCAGTCAAAATTATTGATAGTTTCACTAAAATGATTGAATTAAATTCAGTGCTAATAATTGATTCAATTGTTAGATTGGTCTAAACCTCTCCCATTCAGGTTAGGTTAGGTTAGGTTAGGTTGTTTAAACGACAAAACTATATACTACATCCCTTACGGAAATGTAGTGAATAAGCGTTTTATTCTTTATTAGATCTTAGGATTAGACGATTTAGGATAGTTTGCAACCATTTTGGAGGTATTTAAAAATTTCATTTATTTCTAACTTTTTTTCTCTAAAAATAATAGAATCGATTCGTGTTTATCGGATGCTGTGGTCAATGCTTTCTTCTCAGCACTGGTCAATGGCTTATCCACTCTAATGTCTCTGTTGGGGAGAGATGCTTCTATTCTGTCCATTTGCGTTTGTCTTTTAATAGTTTCGACTATTGATTTCCTTAAGAAAAACCAAACAATGACTGACATTACGATCATAATCGCAATGATTACACCGAAAGCAATATAATAAGGAGTCATATCCCGGGCCACTGAACAATGGATTAACACATTAGATGCAAAACAATTGATATTAGGAAAGCAGGTATACTCTTAGTGGACGGGTTCTTATCACCAGTTTCTTGAGTCACAGAATTGTTTAGAATTATTAAATTTTAAGTTTATTTGAATTTATGTCTGAATTTGTATTAAGAGTTGAAATCTCGTGAAAACCTATTTTTTAAAACAATTTTACATTTAATCATTGAATTAATAATTTTTAATCCGTGGCGTCTTTAGGGTTTTGTTTGGTGCCGGCGTCGGGATTGGGACTACTCTTTGTCTGAGCGGTCGCTTCTTTTTTCTTGTTTTGCTTTTCGTGTTGTTTGACATCATTTTCGAGTGCTTTTGGAGTCACAAACTCCTGAGGTATTTGTTCTTCAATCAGAGGATACTCTTTGATAAGTTCCACCATTTTGTTAAGATATGCGGGAATACCTTTTCCGCAAAGTTTCTGGAATATAGTCAAACAAATATTAATAAATACATTGATTTTTGAGTTCATTACTTACTCTACAGAAAGCATTTGAGAAGTGATTACAATTCTTGCGAATCAAGTGATAGTTTTTACCCTTAAACTCTTCAGAACCCATTTGTTCGACAATTTGTTTGATCTCTTCATCGTCTTTAGTTGTCTTTCCGATCACTTTTGACTCTCTTTAAAAATTAGATCAATTTTATGGACATTTATGGACAGTTTTCAGAATAATTACTTGAATTGAAAGGTGTCGCTAACGGATAGGGTTTTAATATTCTTTGGAGGAGTCTTAAAAATTCCTGTATAGTCGTGTGGATGTCCCCCAAAGGAGTACTCGGTTTTCATTACCTCAACCCCGGTGTGATATATACCATATCTATTCGTAAATATCTGTATATATTTGTTTGCGTCCGGCTTTGGATTAATCAAAATTAATATATGTTTTGAATGTCTATCGACTATCAGTGGGTTTACCACATCATAAATGTGAAGAATAACTGGATTTTCATTCGTTGACATTTTTAAAGTGATTTTACAAAAGTTTATAAAATTCTTAACAATAGAAGTGTTTAAACGAATGCACGAACTTTTGACAGTACTTTAACCAAGGTGACTTCTTATTGACTGTCGTTAAGGATTTCGGCGGTCATTAAACCGAATAATTGGTGCAAATGTTTGGCCATCGAGTGGTTGACTGATGGCTGAGTTTATCTGAGTTTATTGAGTGCTATATTAAGTTTGACTTTTGACTAACGACTAAATTATATGCTTTTATTCAAAACGAATACCAATTATAAGACATTGAAAAGAATTGATTTGATTTCAGAAGAATTTATTCATTGAATTCAATTAAAAGGAAAACAAAACTAAAATCAGAACAAAAGTCAAAACAAAAATTCGATGAATTTTAAGCAAACAAACAATTTTATGTAAAAAACGATTCTTTGAAAGACGTCCCTATTTTTTGGCGGGCGCCCCTTTGCCGAATTTGGGGGCTCTTGGTTTGGGAGGTACCGCCTGTGCCGGAGCTTTATTGGCTGCTTGAGATGACGGAGGCTTTGCTTTGACTGCGAAGATAACGATTCCAATAACAATGGCCACAACCACTACGACCACAATAATTATGACGATTAGGAACGTCGCGCCACTACTTGAAGATCCGGAGTCGTCGCCATCATCCACATAAGCCCTTTGAGCATCTCCCTGCCCTCCCTCTGCCGGGGCCTCATTGTCGCCAGACTTCGGATTCTCTGGTTGAGAGGCCTTAGGCTCACCACTACTCGAGCCTAGAGTTAAGTGTTATTTAAAGTTTCAAATATCTGTTGAGATCACTGACCGCTACACCCAAAGAGTTCGGTGTTATTGTGCCATTCCTTACACGGCTCCTCTGCTTTGATTGGCCGATAGCAGTATCGGTAGCGTTGGAAGAGATAAACGTAATAATCAACCTCTGGATCGG
>JAQIYB010000002.1:0-30188 GCA_034699325.1 Oribatida sp. Gr-Ori-00743 | reverse complement strand
TATAAAAATATTTAATACACGACATGACATCCAAAGCAGAAGACACACAATATTAGAGCCGAAAAGAAATTATTAATTAATTTTATATTTTGTGTGGGGATTGAAAAACGACTGATGAGAATCAGTCAACTGTTTGGGCAAATCTGTTGGTGTGTTTCAAGTGATTATGGAGTGCACCGAAAATTGACAAATACTGGTGTATTATAAATACGTTTTTATGTTATAAATGTTTTCTTGTGAAACAACAGAAGAGGAAATCAGTGAAACATTTCATTTAATTAATTCAAAATATAAATTGAAATTAAAATAAATGAATTCTTAAGCAGAAGAGCCAAAGAGAGGGATCAGTTCGAAGTGAGTTCCAGAAATTATAAATATTAAGCGCAATAAATAACGATTAACGTAATGGAAAAGACCACAAATAATCATCAATTTTACACAATATTTAATAATTGGAATGCATTTCAAACATTACAAACATTTCGATCGTATGACTAGTTTTCTGGTATTCAACTTCTTTTTCATGAGAATAAACACGACTCAAGAAAATTGAGTTTTTAACCCCCAATCAAAACCAACAGCAAAAATGAAGGTATGACGAGAGCATAGAGGAGAGCATAGGAGAGAGAAGGAGAGAAATGTTGGCATAAATTGAAAAGATTTGAGAAGAGCGAGAAAAAAAGATTATAAATACAAATTAATTGATGCGCTTCACAATGGGATAAAAATTAATGCCCGGTTTCATAATGACGGCGATCATCATTAGCATCGGTGGCAAAGTTCAGCGCTCTGGCAATCACTTTCATTTAGAAGCAATAAATGGGCGGACACTCAACTGTTTTATTCCTCCCTTCGCATCACATTATTATAGATTGAGAGCTGTTTTATAATTTTATAATAAAAAACACTTTTGCCGACCAGTTTAGGAATGCCATCATTTTAATACACAGACACTGCGACCAAAGTTGGGATAAGCGGTCGATCGGCTCAAACAACACACACATACAAACACTATTCCGCACACATAATGAAAAAGAGACTTAATGTTAGCAAAAAATTAGGAAATAAATAAAATCAAATATAAATCTTTTTTGTGAACGAATAATAAAAAGAGAGACGTCTTTAGAAGCTTTCAATTATAAGTGTTTGTGTTTGTGAGGCATTGCAATCAAAATTATAGATTAACTATAATTAGTACCAAATTTGAAATTAGCCCTCAATTGAAGGCAAAGGAAGACAAATGTTTTATTAATAACAAAAGACATAACAAGTAATGTATTGATCGATAACTCACTCATTCATATGAAAGAAAGCGATTCAATAATAAAAGCAAAGCAAATAACAAACAAATAATTTGATTATTGAATGGATGCACATCTAAAATGTGTCACAAATTGATAGATCAAACAACAGATTCCTATCTGTACCTCTCTTTAATACAGGGATAGAGTCCGGGGAGAGAAGTCTATTCTACCGGTAATTGTTTGGCAAACATTTGCTTCAATAGTGCAGTAGATCTCAACTTAAATCAAAGGAATTTATCAGAAATTGTGAGACAACAACAATACAAGAGATCAGACATAAGAAGAAGAGATTATTTATATATTCGCTCGAAGTTTGTCTGATAGTAGAGTGCAATCCCAGTCTTTCTCATCATTTGTGTGGCGCGTGAGTCAAGACTTCTTTGTGAGAGGAATAGACCGAACATTTAGAGTGGGCTCAGCGTTCATCAAAAAATGCGGCTCTGGTGGAGAGATAGAGGACCTGACCGGCCCATCCCAAACCACCCAAACCCCTATAAGATATTCGGCTGAGAAAGAGAATAAAGAACAACAAAAAGCTTTTTTGAGCCATACTTTAATTTATTAGCGGATCAGAGGATGAGATAATGAATCAAAATATTAAAAGAAAAATCTCATCAATGAATGGGAAACACATTTAACGCTAAATATCGCCTAAATATACACTATTTAACCTTCATATGAGTTAAAATCCAAATCGAGCGATGCTTTTAAGGGGTCGGGATTTGAATTTAGTGATAGCACCTGACTTGCATTCAAATGTCTCTTTGCATAATCAGACACTTATTTTAATAACAGTCATGTAATTCGATTCACACCATTCTCTCACATTATAAGACGGAAAGAATAGACTCAGTTTTGTCTCCTTTCAGCTCAAGACCTGAATTGTTGTCTATTTGGCTGTAATTTGATTGCATTCTTATATCTCTCACTAACTTCTCATTTCATTCCATCGAAAGAAGATTTCTGTTCTCAGTTCACAAAAATATATATTCATTTGAACTGCAATTTGAAACCATTAGAATATTTTCGTTCTCTACTCTACTGACGACTCAAAAGTCTTCCAACCATTTTATGAGCGGAAAAAAGATTTCTTTTTCCAGTCCATCATCTGATGGAAGTCTAAGTAAGTGTTCCTCTCTATTAATAGCACAGGAAAAATGTGCTGAACGTGTGAATCGGATAACCGACTGAATAAAATACAATTGAGAATTGCTTTTAGAGAAAAAAGAAAAATAAACACTAAAAATACAATTCATTCGTAATTATCATATTTTAAGTTGAATTTGATTTTTCATTTGACAAACAACTTATTTGAGTCTAATAAATGAGTTTTCGATTTCCTCAATAGATTTTTCAACTCAAGAGTCGCTGATTTGGACAGAGTCTACAGAGAGCTCCGGACTACCAATTGAAGGGAAGGCAAGCAATCAGATTAAAGCATTTGTGTAATGTTCTCTTACATTCTGTGCAACTCATGTCTCTGCCATCAGAACAGTTAACAACAAATATATAAATCAATTGAAAGCTAAAACAGAATTGAAAAACTGCGACAATATTTCAGTGAAATGTCGAACCAATAGTCGACGCAAACATTTATCGATTATTTGGAGTGAAATACTCTCACATAAGTCATACTCGAGTCCAAACATCTTTCAAATATTAACACAACATTTCATTTGGGAACTCATTATAACAATACATTAAATTACTATAATTATACTGAAATTCAATAACTCATATGAATATTATATTCGGATTATTCGATAAATCTCTTTATAATGAGAACCAACAAAAATAATTGCAATTTTCAATTATAAATACTTTATTTCTATTGCAAAATAGTTTAGCTTCAGTTATGCAGTACTCGAGTGAGTCGTCCAACTCTTTCCTCTCTCAACAAATCCTATTTTATTGTGTTTGTCGTTAATTTAATTATTGATCTCTTAGTTGAGCACAAACTCAACATTTAGTCGATTGAATTATTATTAGATTAAGACAGCAGTCAATCCAATACATCTATTAAAAGCATTTCCATTCAATACAAGTCCGCAAATATTTTCCAACTCATAAATAAAAGACAATCAAAATGAATATTAAGTAAAATTAATCGGAAAGAAGAAAAGAACGCATAAATTGTCAAATATTTGACAAAAATGATTAATACATTCCTTAGTCTAATATGAGATTCAAAGAAAACTAAAGAAACAATAAAAACGACTTCCAATGAATAAAAGAGGCGAAGAAAGAATACATTGAGACTCCGGAGAACTCTGAAGATGGAGTTAATGGACATGACTTGTCTGAGACAACACACACGACATCAAACCTTATAAAAAACTTCTTTTATAAATGAGATGTTCATTACGTGATTGGAAAACAAGTTTTCAAGAATTAAATATCAGTTCGAATAGAAAACTCTGAATAACAACAAAACCAAAAAAAACTTAAATATAAATAAATGGCTTTTTTACTAATTTAGGAAATAAAGTAATCGTAAACTCAAACCCGAAATCAAAGGCAGAGGAAAATCAAATTCAAAAAATTCAAATTAGATTAGAGTTTAAAAGACTACCTGAAGAATGAAAAAGGAGTTCAAAAAATATCAAAAACCGAATGAATGCGAAGAAATGGGGAACAAAACGCAACGGTAATCGAGTGGAATGAAAAAAGAAATTATAATTTCATGGTTTCCACCGTAAGGAACAACACATGAATGTCGGGATAGAGTTGTGAGAAGACAAACAGTGAGCGAAGAGATAACAAAAATGTCGTATTATATCAATAATAGTGTATATAATAATAGGAATACGAGAGGAACAGATGATATGGCGTTACGGAGAAGTCATGCACTGAACAGACAAACATAATCCACTCTAAGCTCGAGTTGAAGGCATCCAATTATCTGACATAAACCGAGCGCTAATTTAATCTAATCTTCTTATAGTGTGTGTCATATAGTATTCAAAAATGGATCTCATTTTCAATATTCGAGTGAATATGAGACGACATTTCTGCACAGAAACAGAAATATTCCTTATTTTTGAGTTTGAGTCTGCATTTCATACGTGTATTCATCGGAAAATCAATATCTGTTGGTTCGGTGTCAGTGAGAGTGGAGAACAACGATTTCGACGACACAATACTTACATCAAATGCATTACTATTTAGTGCAGATGTGGGTTAGGCTTTGGGCAGAACACACACAAAATTGTTTTCTCCATTCAATCAATGACTCAAATGATAATTCCAAGAGATTTAACAGAGATTTGGACCAAGATTATTTAAATCTCCATTTATATTGAATTGTGTTTTATAACAGTTTTCTTATTTATTTTGCGACAAAATATTGTTCAGAGAACTACCAAAACGATTGTAAACTACAATACGAGACATAAAAACTAAATCGAAATTACAATCGAAGTACAGTTCAGGAAATGGATTTTAAATGGATTTGAATTTTCAATTTGAATTTCAATCTTATTTTTGATGACATTGTATTGAAATGTCAGAAATCCTTATATGTATGAGAAGTACATTCAATCAATTAGTTTATGACATAATTACCATCAAATGAGACCAAATACATAACTAATTAAAGTCAGAGTTACGAACAAATTGTTTTTTGACGGAATAATTAAAAACCAACAAAATATGGAGTAAAGCACAGCAGAGAATACAACAGATTGGAGCGAAGGAGAGCCTGAAATTGTGTCAATCATTCGCTTTTCATCTCAAAAACATAATAATCTTTGCGATCATTAAAATTCTGTACCAAAGAAATCAGTAAACCTTTCCTAACAATTAATTAATTATTTTCATAAGAAATGTGTAGAAACACAACAAAAACACTTTTGTATCGTAAGAGTGAAAAAAGAAAAGAATTGAAGGAAAACTGAAATCAGAAAAATAAGAATCGTATGAAAAAATGCTAAATATTTTAATAAAGTCAGTGATAAATGTGATGAATAAGTTTTAACTATAGAACAGACATAAAGAGCCACAGAAAACAGAGAACCCGTTTATAATGAATTGCTCTCAAATGCATTAAACAACACAAAAAACAAACGCATTCTTTGTTTGGTTCGGAATCTGTCAACAGATCTCTCAGTTATATATAAATATATCATATAATGAATGCCGGATATAACCAAACGAATGGTCGACACAAACATTCAGAGCTGAAAGACTTGCATTTTTTCAGCGCCTTTTCTCCTAAAGCAGACTCAGGGACGGAAAATGGGGTCGAGTTGAGGACTCGAAGAGTCATTCATTCGTTTTAGTAATACATTTGTGAACACAAACGAAAAATAATAGTGAAAGAAAGAATAAAGTGAAAGAAAAGTCGAGAAAAATGAATGAAACCGAAAAAGTAGTGACAATTGCGGAATACAATCGTTATAAACAACTTTTTATCCAAACTGTCATTTGTTTAATTGAAAAAACCAGTCTTCCGCTGCTCCTAACGGAAAGACCGACAATATCTGCACAAAATGTGGTCCACAAACTCCTAATTATGTAATTAATAAATTGTTGAGCGTTTACATTGAAAAAGCATTTGAGCAAAGAGTCGGCTGCAGTTGTGGTGGTGTTTGGCCTCTTATCTAATAATCTATTTAATAGATTTTATTGTAATATATCTCTCTCTGGAGGCGTGTCCTCAACAGTTCTGTCGATTTCATTGCAGTTGTAATACAAGAGAAAAATCATTATTTCTTAAATCATAAGCTCTTGAAATGAAAAAACTACGAAAAATCAAATAAATTCAATGCTTTTCTGACAGCAAACAACAAAACAGACTAAAGACAAGAGAAAAGCCCAGAGAAATATTGACGAAAAATAAATTTATTATAAGGTTTGGGTGTAAACTACTTCTCATTCTTAACATTATTATGTATTTTAAATGGAAAACACATTTAGTATTGAAATTCAAGCGAATAAAAAATTAATCGAAAGAAATATTAAATTAAATGCAATTTTCATTCATTTCTTTCACTTTAATCTACTTTTGTTTCGCAAAACTAATAAATATATTAAAAAAGTTTATTAAATATTTAATTTGAAATGAAATGAATTGAATTGAGATCTCATTTCATTCTTAATTATCCGACGGATTGAAAAAAAATACTCCAAATTTTATGTGGAAATCATTGAATTAAATAAATATTTAGACCAAAACTGATGAGAATTTTCAAAATTGCGGACAAATATTGACCAAAATTATTCAGTAAACCCAGTGATGAATGTCTTACTTAAGAGCAAAGACTGCATTAAATTGAATTTTTCTTAAGATTATTATTATTTTTATTGAACTTATTATCACTTAAAAGAAATTTTGTGTAAATTAAGTCTTTGAAGGAATTCATTAAATATTTTTAATAGATTTGTCCTTAAATTTGTTTTTTAATCAGTTCTGAAATCCAGTTATTATTTGATAAAAATTAAATTCCAAATCAATTTCTGATTGAATTTAATTAGAAATCAAAACTCCATAAAAACGTTTTTGATTTTATTTATCGAAGTATTTAAACGTTAAAAATGTTTTCAATTCAATGAATTTGCGACTCATATCAGGGATGGACAACAAATCAAGTAATAGATGGCCAGACAGAGCTAAAACTGATGCTTAATCTCCAACTGTTTTTTAGATGAGTCACACTATGGTCAACAAATTGCTTGATCACTCCTCTCGCAAATTGATCCAGTTCAAAGGAAGTTTGCTTAATTGAGTAAAGTAATGATGATATGCAAAATGGGAGGAAATATCCGCTATATTTGACTCTTTGCTGTTAATTGTGAACACTTTTGGCGATACTTTTGAGCGATTTGTCGGTGAAAAGCAAATCAAACAGAAATCAAATCGAAATCCAATCCATTTGTAAGTCAAACGACAATCAAAGGCTTAAACAAACTTTAGATGCAATTCATGTGTAATTCAATTGAGATATAAACGGAAAACAATTGATTGAACGGAAAAAGCAATTGAGTTAACACTTAATTGAGTTAAATGACAAACAAATACCACAATCAATAAAATGACATTTTTTGTCGATTAAACACAAATATACCGAACAAATGGTAAGAAATAAAAGCAAATCAAAGAGCAATCAATCACTTAATACTTACATTGGATTCGAGGAATTCCAATAAATATCTGGCAATCGGGCAGAAAGTGAGCCATCGATTAGTATTGAGATAATTATGTACACAATTAGTATCCAAACAGTCATAGGCTGTGGAGTTGATGTCATTTGCGAAGACATCGTCGAAGACATCATCGGTTAAGTAGTGATGAAGACATCAATTAAATAATCAAAAGAGTAATCAAATCATTGTCTTAGAAGTAAACGAAACATATCTTCAGTTGTAATCTTCAGAGCATTCAAAGCAAACAAACTGTTGAACAGTATTTGTCTCAAAACAAATCTAATAATAGACCGAAATTACGGCCGAATATGAGACCAAACTCAGGACACTCGGTGTTGAGCTCTTATTATCGGTCTTCGTCTTTGATGGTCTTCATGTGTGCAGACATTGATTGCCAGCCATTCATAAGACTGAGTAATGTTTGACTCATTTTTCTCGTTTAGCACTCATTTTACACATAAAACCATTGAAACGGTGGCGACGTTTGACTCGATTGCCATTCAATCCATTTATGGTTAACTAATAAAACAACATTTGGTTATATACTGCGCCAACATTTGGCCAATAATTAGGTAATAATCACTAATTGTATAAATGAGTGAAGTCTCTCATCAGAGGTACAGTACTGAGGAATGCCTTCTGTTGTTGTGAGAGAAGTGACACAACAAAAGATTATACCAAAGCTATGGTATTGAGAGCTAATCGCAATCCAATCCAATGCGAGCACTGCTTTCACGACAACACATACTTCGACCCCTCATTCCTCTCCCAGTTCTCTGTTCACCACTTCTGCCATTTCGGCCCATAAACACTACCTCACACTTATGAACATATCAACTATTTTTCAAATTTGGTACTTTTTAACACTAAATTTCAGTCGAGTAATAAGGAAAGAATGGTATTCTAGTAAATGTCTTTTCGCACATTTTTGCTGCATTCAAGTCAATGATATCAATCATAAACCAGTTTTTGTTCAAATAGTCTGTTATGAGAGGAAAGGAATCTTTGGAACACAATTCACATTATATTGCATTGGCTTATAGTGAGGGGGTTTTACGGGGGGATTGTTGTCGACTTATAAATGCAAAACAACTTTTGGGTACAATTTTATTAAATTTGGTAAACTAAAGCGCTGTCATCTGATGGCACCGGTAATCACCAATTTGGCCAAATATTCGGCAAATCATGAGCGTTTAGAATAACCTGGATATATTTTCATAAGTCAGAGTTTCTGGAATAGTATGGATGCAATCAATGCAATGCCAGTCCTTTCGATTTGAGCAATGATTCAATGATTGCTCAGAAATAATGAATAAATAATTTTATTTAAAAATTCCGAATATTTCCATAAAATTCATGAAAAATACTATACTTTAAGAAATTTAACAAAAAAAGGAATGAAAACAAAAAATGAATTCAAATCTTTGAGTTTTGAATCGATAACAGTATTGCAAAACATTGTTCTAAAGACATAACCGTTGAATATGAGGTGGCTTTCATTAGAAGAAGTTCCTCATTATTAGAGGTATACTCTTCGATAGCATTGACTAAATCTCTTTGATTTCTTTGTGTCTGAACCAAAATATCACGAACTGCTTCCAGCGATGCACTACTTGTGCTGTTTAGTGTCATTGTTTTGGAAGACGAAAGCGAAGAACTACTCGATGATAACGATGTGGTGGACACCAGTGATGTATTGAGTGGCGGGTGTTGTGCGGCGATTCTGTTTTCTTGGTTGAGCGCCACGTGCCTCAGTTTATTCACCCAAAACTGGCGCTGTTTAGCGTCCGATGCCTTCAATTTGTATACCTCTCCACACGCGGCAGAAACCGTGAATGTCTGGGAGTCCTCTTCAGAGGGAGAGACCACACAACCGGCCAAATATACACAACCCCTCGGATGAGACTTTTTCTTCTCTTCTAACTATTGATTTCGTTTAATATTTGATTAAAAATCAATAAAAAGATTTGTTTTGTGAAATACCATATGATATTCGAGAGTTCCTCTGCTGGGGTTGAGTACAAACCACCGGTACTGCCAGCCTTTCATCACATTTGTGTATTTACTGAGCTGTCCTTCAATTGGTTTGCTCTGAATCGCCAGTTCTTGTGCTTCAAATTGCTATCAAAGAAAAAATGTTATCAATAACTAAGACATTAAGAAGTGATCAAAGGATCAGACATTTGCCTCTTTTTCAGCTCTGGAACACTGTTCGCAAACAGAACTAATACTTCGGGAAAATATCTCTTCCATTTGTCGGCGATTTTGTCAGTTTTTGCGCTCAATTTAAACATAAAATCGATTTTTTATAATTGGTTTTAAGCCTAAAATAATGTGTTTATCGCATGAAATGGACTTTTGATAAGAAGTCGAGGGTTTTGTTCGACTCAATGAGTCTTTCCATCAATTTATTGATTATTTCAAACAGAGATAAGAGTATTGAAGCGAAAAATGGTATTAAAATAACTGATTTAATCTCTGTTTGATGTTATGAAAGACCTTTTGTTTATTTGAGTGCAAAACTAATTAAAGTAAGAAATGTCTCTCACTTTTGCTCTCATCATAACTGTCAGCAGTTGTTTGGCTTCTTCTGCAGTCAATTGGTTATCGTTTGAACACTTATTTACATTCAATTTATTATTCGATGGATTGGAATCAATTGAGGGATCATTTGTTGACATATTTACAAACATTTTCATTAAAATTCATAATAAATTTAAATTAAATTAAACGAAAATCTGTCGAAATTGAGATCTCATTGAATCACTTGTTTTCATAAGTTGTCAGACATTTGGGGATTGAATTCACTTCTCAGACCTTAAACGACATCTTTTGCTACGAAAACATAACTTTTGATAAGATTTCAATTATTATATTTTCCCCAAACATTGAGTCCATTGAATGTAAACAATCACTAAATTAATTTAACAAATTTTAGTTTAATATTTAGCGTAAACTAATTGAATCTTGGCAATTAAGTGATGGGTCAATGGTGGTCGACATACAAAGATCATATGGATATACAACATCTATCTCTTCCACATAAACGGTTGCCGTTACGAGACTATCCGTCCGATCGGGAAGAGTCGCCATACGATCCATTGTATGGCTTTCCCAGAGGACGAAAACCACGTGAAATGATTGCCACCGAAGAAGAGATGGCGTCGGCGAAACTGGATCCGCCACAACGAGACTATTGCGCCCATCGTTTAATGGAATTAAGGGGTTGTATGAAATCAAACGTTCCTATGTTTTTGCGCTGTCAGCACGAATTGCATGCTTTCCACGACTGTGAGTGGGCGGACCAGGTCTTGAGAATGAAGGAATGGGAACGGGAGAAAAGACTCCGACGGAGAGATTACCGCAAAGAACTAAAGAAACAAAAGGAAAGCTTCTCTGAGGACTCATAACTTACTCCTAATATTGAGTAAAAACAATGACTTTTCGTAGACTTAATTAAATTTATTGTAAATTAGATTTTATTTGAAATTAAAACAAATTTAAGGCTTAGTTTGAAATTAAATCCTATTCTTCGCAAAAATCAATTCACTTCTTCAATGTGACCGATGAAGACATGAATGAAGACATTCTCTGGAAGTTATTTATTGTATTCAATTATAAAGGTTTGAATTATTGATTAAATTGAGTCATTTTGTCCCTTAATTCAAGAATTTACCTCTTCTTCGACATTAAGAATATTTGGCCAAAAAGTATATTATTTGGAGAGTAAAAGAAGTGGTCGACTGATGGCGTTATTATCACTCGATTCCCATTTGTTTACCAGTTTTTCAAGTTTTTTGAACTGAGTATCAATTGAGAGAAGAAATGTTATTCCGGTTATCGAAGACGTGTAAAGAGTGGGAACAGAATCTGGTTTACAATACATTGATTTTGTAGTCATGTGTTGTCTCCGTTTCCACTGAAACTATTGAAACAAATGTTAGGAAAATGGTTGTGACTGAAACCAAATCCAAAGTTAAACTCAAGAATAAAAGTCAAATAAATGTCAATAAAAGTATAAAAAGCGAATCAAATGATGAGAATGTCGTCGACGACAAGATCTGGTATTTGGTGTTCACTGCTTTGACTGTCTTAGCGTTTGGGACCAGACTTTACAAGATATCCGAACCGAATCATGTCTGGTATGTATGACTTATTCCGATCCATTAAAAGACAACTCTTTGCTGTTTTAGTTGGGATGAGACTCACTTCGGCAAAATGGGCAGTTGGTATATTAACCACACCTTCTTTTTTGATGTGCACCCACCCCTCGGAAAGGTTTAAATTGAGGAATTGCTAATTACTTCCAGTGTTTAACATTAATTCTGGTTTAGATGCTAATTGGTTTGGCCGGACATCTGACCGGTTATAACGGAACGTTTGCTTTCAACAAACCCGGAGACAAATACTTAGACCACCCGTACGTCGGAATGAGACTCTTTTGCGTCATTTTAGGCGCTCTCATAATTCCGATGTGTTTTGTGATCGTTTGGAAGTTAACCAAATCAATGACTTCCTCGACTTTAGGCGCTATTTTGATTACATTCGGTAATGTCTTTGAATTGTTTGACAATTGTCTCATTTGTTTGTTGTGTGACAGACGTGGGAATGATTACACTCTCGCAATACATTCTTTTGGATCCAATTCTCATGTTCTTCATAATCAGTTCAGTTTTGGGAAGTGTTATGTTTCAATCATTCAGTGATAAACCATTCTCTAAGAAGTGGTGGTTCTGGTTGTGTTGGACCGGAGTATTCCTGTCCTCTTCCATTAGGTATAGTTTTTAAATTTAAATTTGTATTCATTTCTTTTTACAATTGAATTCAGTGTTAAATTTGTGGGTCTTTTTGTCGTCCTTTTGGTTGGCGTTCAGACAATCAACGATTTGTGGAGAATTTATGGCAATCTTTCGAACCCGTTATCTCTGGTTCTCAGGCATTTGATTGCCCGAACCATTTGTCTAATTCTTTTGCCGGCAGTTCTTTATATGACATTCTTTTGGATTCATCTGAAAGTGTTATATAAGAGCGGAAACGGTGACGGGTTCTTTAGTTCTGGTTTTCAATCACAACTTGAGGGCAATTCTCTTTACAACGCATCGATGCC
This sequence comes from Oribatida sp. Gr-Ori-00743, assembly GCA_034699325.1. NCBI lineage: Eukaryota > Metazoa > Arthropoda > Arachnida > Sarcoptiformes > Oribatida sp. Gr-Ori-00743. Next base: position 17,633 of record JAQIYB010000002.1, on the reverse strand, counting down.
CCGACATATCGCTTATGGAGCGATCGTCACACTTAAGAATCACCGAACAGGTGGTGGTTACCTTCATTCTCATTGGCACCTCTACCCAGAAGGGACAGGCGCCCGTCAGCAACAGATCACCGCATATTCACATAAAGACGAGAACAATAAGTGGAGAATCAAAAAATTTGACAAAGAGTCGGATCCCGACAAAGAAGAGATCGAATTCGTTAAAAATGGAGATCTGATTCGTTTGGAGCATTTGGTGACCGCCAGAAATCTGCACAGCCATAAAGAGAAGGCACCCGTCACCAAAAAGCATTACCAGGTCACTTGTTATGGAGAGAATGGTGTCGGAGATGCCAACGATGTGTTCAAAGTTGAATTGATTGGAGGGGAAGAGTCGCAGATTATTGAAACTGTGACCTCAAGAATCAAACTGATCCACTATTTGATGAATTGTGGTCTTCACTCACATTCCAAACAACTGCCAAAATGGGGTTACGAGCAGATGGAAGTGTCCTGTGCTCCCAATCTTCTCGACAAAAACATTGTTTGGAACTTTGAGGACAATTACTTTCCGCGTTTGCCTAATGTTAGCTTTGAAGTTTACGCCCCGTCCTTTTGGGAGCGGTTTATTGAATCCCATGCAGTTATGCTTCAGGGAAATGCTGGCCTTAAGCCTAAAGAAGGAGAAGTGACGTCCCGGCCCTGGCAGTGGCCCATCAATCTAAGGGTTTGACTATTTTACAACCATTTGTGAACTCTTTCTGAACTCTGGCTTCAATTTTTAGGGTCAGTTCTTTTCGGGAAACGAATATAGAATTTATTTATTGGGAAATCCCATCGTTTGGTGGATTAACTTCGCCCTAATATTTATCTACTCTTTGGTCCAATTCGTTGTATGTGTTCGCAGACAAAGAGGATGTCCCGAAGCAGTAGATATTGAACATGAAAACAGTCGACTGACCAGTGCTTCCATTTGGCTGTTCATTGGATGGGCTCTTCATTACATTCCTTTCTATGCAATGGGAAGAGTTCTCTATTTCCATCACTACTTTCCGGCGGCTCTCTTCAGTTCAATGCTTTCGGCGGTTATAATCGACTACTTATTCAAAGTATTGCCACAACTACTGACCAAATCGTTGGCCCCCAGTATTTACCACTGGCTCTATGGCAGTCTATTATCAGCCATTGCTTACAGTTTTTATTTATTTTCTCCTTTGAGTTACGGGATGTCTGGCGCCCACTCCCACGAAACCAATAGCTCAATGTATGGCCTCAAATGGCTCGAGTCCTGGGAATTCTGAGCTCTTATTTATTAAGATTTTATATTTTTACAAATAATTGTTTACTATTTATAATTAATTTACTTTTAGATGAGAATAAAAGAGTAATCGAATCAATCATTTATTTGATAATATTTGTTATAAACAATAATTGTTATAATCGACGAATCAATCAAAAGAAATACCGATTTCTAAACTCTAATCAAAACTACAAAATCGCTTTAAAATCATTCGAGAAATCAGTTTTGAATTTAATTTCATTTGAATTGACATTCAGTTTCAAAACCGTTTTTATTGTTAACTCTAATCAAATATAATAAAAATTACAACATTTTTGTCTTATTTACTAAATTTTATCAATCAATGGATTCGAAAAATGAGTGGTCTTCAAAAGGGATGCCCTCATTCAGGGGGATATGGGATTACGGTATGACAGCGGAGTAACTCAGTCTCATAGATAGAGTAGGGGCTTGTACATTTGTGTAATACACATTTGATTTGGATGCTGTGGACCAACAGAAGACTCCCATTTGGCAGTCCCTTTCATTTGCATGGATTAATAGAATATAATTTATAATAATTATGTTTTTTATATAAAAATGGCTTAATTTTCAATAGAAGTGTTCAAACAAATAACCGGTTCATTACATCAAGAATTTCATTAATTTAAATAATTAACACATTTCTCAATGAAATAGAGTTTATTTGCTTCGGTTTTGCAAATCTATTTGATTACTGGAAACACATATTTCTCACAAATTATAAATCGATTAAAATATTGTAATCTTTGAAAATATATTTCCATTGAAATCGAAATTAGTTTTTTTGAAAGTGAAACCGAAGTGAATCCGAATTTCATTAAATTTAAAATTCAATTTTTGATTTCTTGGTCTCCGATCGAAGTTATCATTAGTTTTGAAACAAAAATTAAGAAAATCAATGAATTAAAGAAATGTTTGAAAAATAAATAAAATGTATTTCTATTAAACTGATCGGTGAAACGAATTTCATTACTCAGATTCTGAGCACAAAATACTGATTCTCTGAGGAAATCCTGTGATAATAAATTCCTAAAACAGACCTAATCTCTAAAATTAATGTTTTTTTCAAAGTTTTCAACGAAAAAACTGATGAAATAATTAGATTTTCGAAAGTATTGAGAAATTTATTCAATTATTGGGCAGTTTTCGTAGAATTCAATTGTTTTGACACTAATTTGAAATCACAATCAGTGCATACACTTTAGTGAAGAGTAGAGTAAATAAATTATTTTATTAATCGTTTGCTACAAATACTCAAAATAAATGTTTGCTCTCAATATAGAAATGGGAATTATTTAAGACGTTTATCGACTCTAATCTTCTAATACCAGAAGCCATGGAACCAATAAACAGATCATACATTTTGCGGTCATTTAATTGAAGGATAAAGAAATACTCGAAACAAATCGATGAATAGTTGGAGTGAATGCTATTCTATGCGATGTTTCACTAGTTTTGCGACAAATAATAGAAAAATGATATATATTTCGATGAATTTTGATATCGATTTCATGGCTTCGGTTTAATACAAATCGAAAGTGAATCTAAAACTTCACTCAAATTGTTTGCAATTAAAATACAAATATCTTTGAAATACTATTTCGTAATAAACAATAAAATAGACAAAACATTAGAAACAAAACAATAAATGTGTGAAAAAACGATTATTTCTTTTTGGGGTAAAAATAAAAGAAAACAAATATTAGATTCGAGGAAACGAAGAGTTAATTAATTGATTAATAGATTCCAATTATAATTAAATAGTTTTGTGTATAAAATCAAAGTTCTTTAGATTTGATACCATTTTTGAGTGTTTTGTGAATACCGTTTGAATAATTAGTTCTATTGTTTCCGTTGGTAACCATTCCGTTCTTCTGGTGTCCGTTCGACACTTGATCGTAGTCGAGAGAGCACATGGAGGCCAGAAATGTCCGGGCACTGCCTCTTGGCTTTCGGTAGGCATTCGTGTAGAAGTCCCAGAATAGGAACCAGAATAGGACGGCATGAAAGCCAATCCACCACATGAACCCTCGCGGATAATTGCATTCCCGAAACAACAGTTGAAATGAGTGCACAAATATTAATACGAATTGGACCTGAATTTTGAGAAATTCACTCAATTATTGGAAAAATCAATAAAATATGGCTTTGAATACAAAAACGATATATAAATCGATTCATATATTAATCAAAATGTTATCACAAAAAATGTTTGAATAAATGACTATATTATCGCAAAAACTAATCTTTGAAAAAATATGAAAATAAGAATATGAGAGATGACATACCATTTGGATTGTGGTCATATACTTCTTCCACCACAAGTACTTATTCATATGCGGTCCGATTGCAGACAACGCATAATAGATATACATAACTATGTGAACGAAACTGTTAACGAAGGCAAAGAAAGTGCTGTGGCCCCCTGTAAGACACGGCCGTCCCATAGACGGCAAATAACATTAATGACAATCCATTAATTAAATTACAAATCAATTACAATAATTAATACAATAAATAGCATCCGAGACAACTAATTAGGCTAAAGGCTATCATTTTATGGAAGACCTACTGTTGAGGCAGAGCTCTAATATTGCTCTAATAAATGCTCCGAATAAATATTTTATGAAAAGAAATGAAAGGTTTTGAACATTAATTCTATTTATTTTATCGCAAGAATTGGAATACAAGTGAAGACGGCTTTCCGTTGATATAAACTTATATTCAATTTTTAAATAATTAATCACTAAATCTATGAAAACCTAATCTAAAGAATAGAATTTGAAATTAGATTTGAAGCACAGAATTGCCGACAAATTCTTCAATTAATGATAGAATTCCATCAGAAATGGCAATAAAATGAGTGAATCGAAAGCAAAAGTAAAAAATATAGTAATCTCTGTCTCTATATCTCAACAAACGCATAAAATTGATAGAAAACTGCGAATTCAAGTAAAGCCAAGAAGTGTATCGAATGTTTACCTGGCGTGAATTTGACGCCCCACCAGACACTCATAGGCATAACTCCGTGATGTATGACATGAAGTGTCGACACGTGACTGAATTTCTTGCGTAACACGAAAAATATGGTATCAGAAAATTCTAAAAACTTTGAAATGTAATACCACCAGGATAGGTGAGCCATCTAAATTGGAACCACACAATACACACCGTTAATATCCATTCTCTCCATTCAGTCAAATGTTTTCAATTAATTTTCTCCGATTCTCACAAATTTGTGCGAAACTAAGCATTAATTAAATTAAATTTCTATCGATTTAGTCGACAAATCGACTCCTTTTGGGCCATAAAAAAGTCTTTCGGAACCAAACATATCTAATATATCATCAATTAATCGATACAAGAATTTGATGCTTGTCATCAATAATAGCTTGGTTAGTTATTGGACAACAAAAAAGTCTATAAATTCTATAAAAAAGATTAATTAGAATATTTCAATAACTGTTTGATAATTGTCTACACTTTAAACAAAAGTGAAGTAACGAATGACATGTCATTTGAAATAAGAGATCATTAATATAATAAAAGCTGTGATTTGTCGCAAACAAACATTAGTTTTGGATCTCATTTCTCGCCTTTAATTGTATTTACGAAAAAGGTTTCAAATGTAATAAAAATTGAATTAAATGCTCGCAATTAATTTGGAGGACACCATCAGTCACTCAATGCTCGATCATTATTGGAAAACAAATGTTTTTACCAAGATTAACAATCATTTGCAATATTCTAATCTATTTTAATCATTATAACCAGACCTCCGCTGTCTGTTACGATTTAATTGATCCGGTGCGATATGTACCTTCCAGTTAAGGGTCAATTAGGGATAGAGAAAATCTAAACCAATGTTCTAACCTCTCTCTCCTCTCTCCTAACCGGTGGAGGTTTGACTATAATTATGAGTAAAAGGATATTGAATACTAAAAAATGATTGAATTGTTGAGAATCAATAAAAAAAATGTATCATTTGTTGTCTTAAATGTCAGGAAATTTATTCAACTGTTGCGACAAATGCTTTCATCAGTTAATAGAAGTCTCGTTTGTCAGTCAATTGATTTCAATTATTTGACTATTGATAGGACAGACAATCGGAATAATAGAAGATTTTGTGATCTTTAATGTATTGACTTTTAAATAAGAGATTAAATATTTGGATTTCGTTTTTATTGGAAATATTTGTGAAATTAAGAGAATTTCACAAATGATTAACAAAACCTCAAAAATGTTTGGCATTAAAACTATTTAATCTTTCGATTGAAGGGTTTAACTCTTTCTCATTACTTGTCCTCAAAAATAATCGGGTTTTCATTAGTGTTTATTTGAATGTGAGGTCACTCTGAAAGCACACCTCTTCATTAAAGGCTGTGCCAACCGTTAAGCAAATAAACAGAATTTAAGCCAAAAGATTGAGAAAAGTGTGAGAATCGGAGAATCGATTAATTAATGAAATTAAGTGAATATATGAGACAACACTTACACCAATGGCTTCAATTGAGTTGGAATAGTCAACGGGTTGGCACTTATAGTTATATTTGCCGAACCATCCGTAGAAACCGAGTTTTAAGAATATATAAACACTGATCAAAACCATTGAGAAGTTATATAAAACCATAAAAAATCGTATGTTATAAGGGGACCGGTCTTTCATCAGCTTCGGGCCCAAGTATTTGACCAAATATACATATGAAAAACATATGCCAATCGTAGGCCACGGGGACTGCATTAGAGGCCAGTTGGCCACTCGCGGGTCTACACAAAAACATTAAAACTTATTTTAGTAATTGTTTTGTAATTTATAGCGAATTGAGTCAAACAAATGATTAATTATTTAACATTCGGTTCATTCTTCTCACACAATATTCTGGGTTATAATTATTGTGATAAGAGTCTGAACTAAGCGCCAGTATGTCTGTTGGACACAGAGGTTGGGCAAAGTAAGGGCGGGGCACATCATGCAAGTGACGGCAATCGCCGGTTCCTTATCTAATATTAATTTTTATGTTTGTAATCATTTTTGAAATGTATATAAAAAATGGTTGTTCTCTAATGGAAGTGTTGGCTCCGGATGTGTTGTCAGACTGACATTTGGCGCACAGGCATTACCTCCGTGTTCCAGAGTTGAGTTATACACATGTTTGAGTCCATCCAAAATTATTTGAGCCATTCTTCCAACGATTCAATTGTCTTCAGTGTTAGGGATGACCACAATATCTGCAATCAATACAAACACAATAAGAATCGTTTGAATCAATAAAACTCTTTTCCATTCGCTTTAATGTCTCGTATTTTAAATCAATGTTTCTCTCAATAACTCAAATATTAGTTATTCTTAATGAAAATTTTACTCAAAATCAATATAAAAATTGAAGCGTTGGTTGCAATGAGTCTCTTATTCTGATCATTATTGTGATGAAAAGACTCCGATTAGTTTAGTTGTGAATCACAACTTGTGATATAAATATCTCTATTATAATCTGAAAACCGGAAAATAGATATTAAATAGTCTTCAATGAAAAATAAATCTCATGAATCATAAGATGTTTAGAGGGAAGGGTCGATCAGTGCATATCACAACTCATGAATTATGAATGAGCACAGGTATGAGGTCACACTTCACAAGCGTGACCTCTGACATATTGATTGAGACGACATACACGACAGGAGTATTAGTGACACAAAATTATTTAAGAAATAAGAAAATAGTGGTTCAATGGGACAGACCTTTGGATACCTTAGAACTGAGTTTGCAATCCGTTTGAAAATTGTTATTAACTTTAACTACAAATCAACTGATATTTAGTGAATGTTTGCAACGATAGCACCAAAACATTATTGAAGTGAATCAACAAAATAGATGTGAATTTGATTGAAACGATACAATAGTTTTTACATTAAAATGTTTTGAGACAACAAATAACCAAATAATAAATCACAACAAAAATCGATTGAATTTGGAGTAAGGTTTCAGAAAAACGCTTTCTTTCGGCGAAGAAATTTGAGTCACGAAAACAGTTTAATCCGTTTATTAGACACACAAAAAGTGAGACAATTATTAGTCTTTGGATCTAATTATCGATTTATTGAATTCTGATCACAAATCGCAAAAAATTTAACGTTTCATTCAATACTCAAATATAAATTGAATTTTTGAACTAAAATTTTTCATTACTAACTCTGAATGGAAACTGAAGTATAGTTTTTGAGGACAGAATGAAATGGGTTTATGACTCCAATCGATAGAACACTGCTTTTGACACAAACTTATTGATAATAATTCAAATGATTTGTTAAATAAAACTTAAAAATTAATCAGATATTTGATGTAATGATTGAATGGAAAGCATATTCAGAGCACAGGATTCACTCATTCAATGTGTGGACTGACTTTGGAGCGGTATATGTCTGTCTGTCTGAGCAATGCTTGTGTTGAGTCAATCGCACTGCACTCGACTCAGTTGACTGAAAGCACTGGTAGTCGTAATCGGGTGTAATGTGTGGAGAGAGAGAAATGTTGGTTACGTTACTAAAAACGGGCGAAAACTCATTTCTATGACATTTTAGTCTATATATAGCACCGAATTTTCGTTAACTCCATATGAAAAGAGACCGAATCAATGGTTGTCTTTTTGCTAAGCACTGGTGTCTGTTGTGCGCTCCCGTATCTCATTCCGGTAATACATAATTGCGATCATAGCTTTTGGTTCCTTTTTATTTATGTCTTTGATGTGGCATTTAGTGGTATGAGTGCTATGAGTGCTATGAGTGCCACATCTTTTTAAAAAAAAGTGGCACATCTTGTAAATTGGCACATGTATAAATGTGGCACAGGTTGCTATACTAGTGTGCACTGCCAGGCTCTCCAATGGCATAAGAAATGCCGGCCAGCATATTTTATTTTTAAAGAAAGCCCTTTTCATAGGGAATGTCTTCATGTCTTATAGGCTATTATGTAATACTGAGTGACTCAATGGCTCAGAGCCTTAGCTTAGAAAAGTGCACAGAATTTCATGGCCTTAGATGTGGTGTTCAGTGTGTGATAAATACCATTAAGGAGTCAATTCAAGTATAGCTCTTTTATTGCTGGGATTTTCTTACAAATGTTTGACTAATGCATTAGAATTTGAGTCCTGTGACTTTCTGTTTACACTGAGCAAGGTCCTATTTTTTATCACCTTTTACTTTATTGACGAAATTTCCAAAAATTTATTGAAATTATGGGAAATTCTGTGACTATTTATCGGAGTATTTGTTGCATTGGCGGCAAAACTATCAAAATATCGTTATATGAATTCTGAGCCAAAATAACAAATATTTAGGTTTTGAGCCTTTAGTTTGCATTTATTAGAATTGTTGGCAGACTTTTAACTCATTTTAATTACTCTTTTATTCGGTGAGAAACTCATTGAGAATCAGAATATTGTCTGAAAAGATGTTTCGTTTCTTCAAAACAGTTAACTATTTTAATGTTTATAACTGTTTTGATATAATTGAGGGTATCTTTAATCACCTGAGGCTTCAATTCCAACCAAACCACTCTATTCTGGCACTACTTTAATAACTCACACAATCACTAATAATAACCCATTATTACTCAAATCAATAAAATTAAGATTAAAATACTTTTACTACACGTATAGACATTTGAGAAATATTGGGAGTATAAACGAATACCTTGGTTATCTCTCTTTTGTCCAATTCTTTGAGTTAATTGTCTTTTGTAAGAATAAGTTGTAACGCATTATAAGAGATTTATTTGACTCTTGCAACTCATTCTGTATTTAAATTAAAAATAATTACAAAAGATTTGGTTTAAAAATAAAATAATTTCTTTAAAATAAAATAAAATAAAATAAATTTAAAGAGAATTTGATTTCTATTCTAAACAAATTGACTCAACTCCTGAATTAATAGAAGAAAACTTTTGAACTTGTTCAGTTATTTCTAGCGAGTGTCGTATCAATTCATCCAATCTATTGATTGAGGAGTTTTTGTTAACAAAATAAGCGGACAGTTCTTTTTGGGTCATCGCCTCCGCGTTCCTGATGTCATGCTTTTCATATAAATGCTTCTTTGCTTTTGGGTCTAAAAAGAACTCAGTTTTGATGTCTTCGTAATTACAATCAATACATTCAAAAGGAAAGTAATTCATATGATTGTGGATATGGCTCTCAATTGTCTGCTTTTCGGGCAAAACTGTTGTCGACTCAAAGTTGTAGACATAAGAAACCATTAGACAAACGGAACAATAAGTGTGATTCACGTCATAAGTCATTGAAAGCAGTGTTTGTCTATCATTTTGCAAGTAATCCAAGAACTTTTCAATCCATTTGCGGACACTTTTATATTGACTGACATTCAATAGATTGGAGTTTTCGTTATGCAATGAATTGTGTGAACGAAAATCAGCGATTGATTTGAACTTTAGCTCACATTTTGCGCATTCAATGAAGACATTAAAGTGAACCAAATAGTGGTCAAACACTCGTTCATAAGTTTGGAACCGCTTAAAACAGAAGACACATCCAAAGACTTCTGACTTATCCTTCATTAAATCAAAGTCGAGATCAGATAATTCTTCTTCAGAACTCGAAACCTCTTCTGATTCGATAACTTCTTTTGAATTGGATTTGCATTGAGTTTGGATTTGAATCTTAGAAACGGGGGTCGAAGTCATCAATGGTTGTGACAACGGTCCCACTGTTGCCAATGGAATGAAATATTTGTCGTTTCCATTGATTTGATTCGGTCTAATCATAATTGTATGTAAGCGTAAGGGCTCTACTCTTTCCGAACTTCTGAGAGGGCCGGGAATTGATTTTATTTTTCTCTTCTTTATTGGGGGTCGGATCGATTGTACCTCTCTTTTAGTAATTCTTTCCAAAACCATTACTTTTAGGGTAAGAATTGATTTTTCAATTTCTTCTTCCAACGCTTCCCGAGTAAGCGGCGAATTCTTGAGATGCTTATCGATTATATGTCTTCTCATCATTGCTTTTACTGATGTTTTGACCACTTCTTTGATGTCTGGATCTCCTCTCTGTCGAGATCTTTCACATTCGTCTTTACATATGAGACACTCGAAGGGGTAATACTTGAGGTGAGGGTTAATGTGATTCACGTTATTTCCCGAATAGTCGACATTAATGTCTCTAATTAGCAGTTCGTGGCGTTCAGTCCCTTCAGGAAAGGGATCTTTTCTTATGTTGAAGACCTAATCAATTAAAAAGTGATACTTTTAATAGTATTTCAAGAAAATGAGCGAGATTGTATTTGTGGTACTTTAATTATTCGGTCACAAACAGGACATCCCCTATAAATGGTTTTGTTTCGGTCGGGAACCGTCTTAATTGTTTGGGCCATCGATTTGTTGAGAGATTCTTGATATTTAAGATGTCGTTCGACCCATAAACTGATTGCATGTCTTTCATCTTCAGAACTGTTCTTTAAGTGATTGTCTTTCAAATGATTTTCTAACTTTGTTTTGGAATCAAAAGACACGACTTCAGAGACTTCCGGGCATAAGACACAAAAATAAAGTTCAACTTCTGGTCGTTTGTCCATCTCTTGAGAGGAGTGTCCACTCATTTTGGTTAACAATTCGTAAATAATAAAAGTGATGACATTATCCTCACTTTATCTCCATTTTGTTCACCAGAGACATCTCATTTCTAATCCATTAACTTCTATTACTTTCTAGTCTTTTACTCTTTTCTTTTACTCTAGCAAGTTTTATCAATTATAAGCAAGAGCAGATAACAAATCAATTTTAATCCAAAATCGTCTACAATTATTTGAAATAAATTATCTATAGATGCACCAAGCACAGTAACTACAATATACTTTTTTCTATTAGCTAGGTACATTCTTGGTAACTTATGAATGATGAGTATCTAGGTAGAAAATCAAATGGTATTTAATAAGAGGAATACAAATAAAAGAGGTTTGAAAGAGAGTAACTAGGCAAATTAATTAATAAGAAAGAGAAGTGTTTTAATTTACATAATCCTTATATCAATATAAGTGGTGTTTAGTCTAACGGTCGACTGTTTTGTCTCATTGTATGTCTGCACTGATGTCTGGCATCCAATAGGAAGTGAGAGGAGAGACGTTTCAAATGTGAACATCAAATCAGATGTTTGAGCGCTCAGTCCTTTGAAGGCAAATGTTTTGTCTGTTTTGCGCGCATTTCATATATTTTTACTTTTATTTTGTGGGAAATTATGTAATAAATCGATCTAGATCGTTTAATTCATTCATAATTAAGTGAATTGTGTTTACTTTTAATCATTTATTTTATAATTTCAATCATTATTTTATAAATCATTAGACGATTACTTAAATCGATAAAAATTTATGTTTTTATGTGTTTTTGTTTTCACATTGAAATCAAACAAAAGGTTTGTCGCAAACGCGAGACAATTGTTTGTTATTTGAATTGATTTGATTGTTGTCTCCAAAGATTCTTTTCCTTTCATCTGATTATCGTTTTTGTCATTCGTTACAGTTTTTAAGTGATGTTAGAAAGCGGTGACGAATCCAGTGTTTCGTCCACCGAAGCGTTGGTCACTTCGACCTCAAGTTTGGGTTCTTTGCCGTCCAATACTCCCATTTTGAATAAAAAGTTCATAAATAGAGGCAAATGGACTAAAGAAGAAGACAATAAGTTGAAGACTTTAGTCGATTCTTATGGAGAACACGAGTGGCCGACTATCGCTCAGCACTTCAAAGACAGGTCTGATATCCAATGCCAACAAAGATGGGACAAAGTGGTGAACCCACGTCTAGTAAAGGGTCCTTGGACCAAACAGGTCAGTTCTACCATTTCGTCTTCATTTGTCACCGAATTCTTATGCGACGCACAGGAAGACGAAAAGGTAATGGAATTGGTCGAGAAGTACGGCCCAAAAAAATGGACACTTATTGCAAAGCATTTGGACGGCCGTATAGGCAAACAATGTCGGGAACGGTGGCACAACCATCTCAATCCCGATATAATTAAGAGCGCCTGGACAGAAGAGGAAGAGTTTGCTATAATTGACGCCCACCGGCAGTGGGGCAATCAGTGGGCAAAGATCGCCAAACTATTGCCCGGACGGACAGATAATGCCATTAAAAATCATTGGAATTCAACACTTAAGCGAAAGGCCGAGGCTTTGCTCAGAGGATCGCCTAATGTTCCACAAAAGCGAAGAAACAGTAAAAAGAACCGAACAATAAATAAGTTTTCGGAAAACTCATTGCAGGTATCTTTTAGTGTCTAAAGTTGTGAACGTTTCTAATAAATAATTAGTTTCAGATTTTTTCCAATTCTTCGTTTTCGAAACAATTTGAAACTTTTTGTGAAACCATTTCCTCTGCGAATCGATCGCTAATTGATAGTCAATTGAATGCAATCGGCTCTCAGACCACCAATGATGACGAAGAAAGTGATGACGGACTCAACGATTTGAGTGATCTCTTGTCGCCACTCAATGCAGATGTTATCGAACGGGAATTAACCGAATTGGCCTGTTCCGCAAACGGCGCCTTTAATGACCTCACTGTTTCCGAATTGGTCTCTGCCATTGACGGACCACTACTTAATTCTCCCCTTAAGTTTTCGCCGTTAAAGAGTTCGTATAGAAATTCGATCGAAGGATCGCCTGTTTCGGCAATTTTTCATCCGTCCATTTTGAAAAGAAGACAGACTATTGTCGACTATACCACTCCTCCATCAATGAAGAAGACAAGACATCCATTAAATGACAATCAAATGTTATCGAACACGACATCGACGCCCTTTGTTATGCAAACACAGGATTATAGATGTCTTCCCTTCAGTCCGACTCAAGTATTTTCAAAAGTTTTAAATTTCTATCAAAAGCTTTAATTTTGTTTGTCTTTCAGTTTCTGAACGGACCGATACGTTCACTGACTTCTACGCCGACGGGCAATAGTCCACTTAAAGTCCGATTCACACAAAAGGCTAGTCAATGGTTAACTCCTTTTGAAACGCCGCCCGCTTCGGATGTCAGTGGAGTCAAGTCTACAAACAAAGAGGTATTTGTTTTGTGACACTCTTTCAAAACATTTGATTTTTTGATTTCACTTCAGAACGTTTCTCCATATCGGAAATCACGTAAATGTCTGTCCTCTACGTGGAGTGTTGGCGGAGATATTAATGTTCCGGGCCTTACGACACCCAACAGTCCTGTACGACCCATACACGACATTCAGGACAGCTTTAATTTGCTCGAAACTCCGGTATTTTAATATTATTTATATATATTATGCGTAAAATTGATTAGAAATTATGCGAACACAGAGTAAATCTCTGGTCGAGGAGTCGTCGTCTTTGCTTTTATTCAGTCCCCCGACAATACTTCGCGACTCTATTACTGATTCGTTGAGTTATAACTGTTTGCAAAATTGTGATCCAAATACCACTTATGAAACCACTACTGATAGTCACCAGCGAAGCGGTTCAGCATTGGGCGTACATCCGCTTAACTCAACGACAACACCCGCCCGACCCCAAAGAAGAGTTAGTATTTTTGTCGCTTTTTTAAAGCTTCCCTTTGAAAGGCTGAGCGTTTCATTTGATTATTATTTTGATTTATTTGATTATTACTGCAATATTGATAACCATTTAATCGTTTAGTGCTCTAATTGTGCCGCTCCTAGTGTTGGGGATGAGTTCCTCTCAATACAACCCAATTATCACTTAAATGCCCGTAAGTTTTCGGTTTAATTGCAGGACATTCGCATCACGTGTTTGTTCACCGCTTTTGCACAAAATTTGTTTTGGTTTTTCGGTTCAATTGTTTTGTGTTTCGTTTATTTGTTTTGCATTAGTTTTGGCACAAATTGAGAGCACAGTCCGCTTCACTTAAGCCTTTTAATTATGTTTTCGGCACTCATTTCCTCTGTTTTCCAATTTTAATGACAATATTTTTGTTTGTTTTTTAGTTGAAATTAATGAAAGGAATGCGAGTAATGGTTTCCCTCGGAATGACGGCCCAAACAACACATTCGACGCCTACTATCAGCAAATCAGTGGCACTCCAACGGCATTGGCAGTCAGTTGCGTGCGGCCGAACACAGCATCAAATAGAGCTGACAGAACAGGCCCGCATTTGGGCGGAGGCCAACAACAGAGACCACAAGTCGTCCACTACTACCAGCGCTCGCAAACCCCACACCAGACCAACAGTGTTGCACAACAGTTTCAAACCCCGCAGTTTTTTATTCCCGTCCACTATAAGCCAATAGAGAGTGTATATCAATACTGGCAGTGATACCCTTCCTCTGACAGTCATTACCGATAGATGTCTAAAGTTTTATCCTATTTTTAATTGATTTGGTTTCAAAAAAGCGGTTTTCAGTGTTTATATTGTTTTTAAATCAAATTTATTTTTAAATTATTTTTGTTTTTATTTTTTGTCCAAATATTTCAAAGATTCCAAAAGTTCTTCGAATATAAAAACCTAATAATATATATATATATTAAATAAAACTTTGATTGCATTTAATTTGCATTTAGATTAGTCCCACATTTTGTCTCATATTTAAAGACAATTTTCCCGGTTTTGAAAATTCTGTACAAATTTTTTGAACAAATATTTAAGTGCACAACAATTCTAACTTATATTTAATTCGTATTTTGCATCAAAAATCTATAAAAATTAGTATTTTAACAATTTTTGGCGGTTTTTAACTTAATTTTAAGACATTTTAAGCAATTCTATTCAATCAAACATTAATTTATTTGTAAATCACTTAATTTTTAATTGAAAGACTCGTTAGAGTCCGTATTCACACAAATAATTGACTTTTAATTCTCTTATAATCACTAAATATGTTCAAAGTTTTGACACTTTTTTCGTTTTCAGTCTTTTGACTAAACTTTGATTTTTGTCGAAAGTTTTGTTTAATCGAAAACTATTCCAAAATATATTCCAATTAAAGTGATTTCAATTCAAATTTAGTCCATTTTATTATAGTTCCCAATCATTGAGTTATAACTCATACAAAACATACCCGAGTTTTAACCAAATTCATAAATCATTTAGTGTCACCAAGTCACTTTTAATTGTGGTCCTGGACGAATGGGACCTGGTTATACAACTTTTTAGAATAACATTGCTAATCAAATAAATGATACATGCACATATTAATTATGTTTAGTGGACTTTTCATAAGAACTTGGAGTTTATTTAGAAATGCAACCAAAATGACCAAGTTCTCCACTGGAAGTGGTGCAAAGTTGAACCCAGATTCTAAGGTTAGACTTCTCTGTAAAGCAGTATAATTAGAGTACAGCTGTGAGTCACTTGACTTTACTCAATTACCTTCGCTTTTAATCAATTTAATTGATATTCAATTTTTACAGTTTCTCTTATTATTTCTTATTGAGTTAATTGTGCTTGTTAATGCTTCTTTATTTACTTCAATTAAAGTTTAATAAATTTGAATATCGATTTGTTTACTTTATTCTCATTACGTAATGTTTTGAATCCATTGAATCATTTGTTTTGATGGCATTTAAATGTCTTCTCGTTTTTTAATCAATTTTAAGTATATTTTGTTTAAATTGTTTTAAAAATTAAGTTATTATTTGAGAAGTTATTAATTGAATCCAAGATTGACATCAAAATTATGGTAAATATCTTTTTATTTGTTTATTTTTATAACTTTTGGGATATTTAATGATTTAGTGATCAAATGGCGGCCAATATCGGACACAACTCCTCTCTTCATAGCGTTGTTCCTCACAGTAGTTGTGGACCGCAATCCATGTCTTCACAAATGAGTAGATCCCAAGAAATACATTACGTCGAAGGTTTGCATTTTCACTGAATTGCACTCATTTTTATTTAATTTTCAATTATTGCGGAACAGCTCTGAATTCACACCAAATGACTCGTTTAGAGCACATCCAGAATGAAAGCACTAAATTAAGACTGTATTTGGAGGGCTTGAAGAGTGACGTCACTAAACTGGAGGCCCAACGACTCATAGATAGGAATGAAGACTCGGAGTGGGCCGAGAAAGTGACAAAATTGCGCCAGCAGAATAGAACTCTTCGTATTGAATGTCATTGTCTTTCAATGGAAGTCGATTTATACGCTTCCGGACAAATGCCTTTAGGGGTTACCGATGAAGACTTCTATAAGAACATACCACCCGGTCCTAACGGTCCACTTTTAAGACCGAGCACAGCGCCTCCACATACGCCTCGATTGCCCCCATCAGGTCATCCTCCATATCCAGTGCAACAAATGCCGCGTCCGTCACAACCGCCAACTTATGAAGAGTCGTTATGCTATCCGCCGCCGCGATTTGGTTCAGTAAACAGCGGTTACTCGAGTGATATTCTGCGTCAGGTTCCTCCGGCTCCCAGACCTGTCTGGTTGTCACCCACTGTCCAGCAGGCAATGCGTCCGGTGTCACCACTCACTGGTCATACATTTCAAGGGCCGCCACAACTGCCTCCGCGTCCAAATAGTGCTTCTCCGAGAACTCCAATCGCTAGTACTTCAAATTCGCCACTCATTGGAGCGCAGTCGGCATCGGATCCCATAAACGAAGATGGACAAAAGTGGACTTGTAAGAAATGCACAGTTGAGAACCACCCGGCGCTCATGTATTGTGAAATTTGCGAAATTCCTAGAAATGGATATCCTTTAGGTATTTCTATGAACCAAACAAATCATTATACAAATCCCATAACAAGTGTACAAAGAGTAGAAACACCGCCTCATAACCCGACGGTCTGTTATTGTCATTCCTGTCGACACTGAACTTACTTTCTTTGATTTGTTAAAAGAGAAATCAAAGTCATTAACGATTGAAACTATTTTTAGAGCTCTCTTTTAATTGTCTTTTGCCACACCTTTAGGTACACCCAATCACACGACTAATCATTGAATGCAAATACAAATGAAATTAAATTTTATTATATTTTGTCGAAAGATATTTGTTTCCAATGGAAAACATTATTAATCAAAACTCTAAGAGTTGTAAGAAATTGTTTCCGAAACAAATCAAAAACATATAAAATAAAAGCTCTTAAAACGAAAACGAAAACTCTTGGAATGAATGCAATGATAAATTGATGGCACTGTCGAACAGCATAAATGATAACAATTTTCTATGTCTTCTCTCTTATTATTTGGGCGTTTATTAAGTGTTTTGATGAATGGATTACAGAATATAAACGAGAATAAAGTCTAAAACGCATAAAAGAGAAAGAATTAGCGGAAAATGTTTGGCCAAAAATACTCTTTGATTGTTATATTCAATCAAAACCTTAGAATCGAAACTG
>JAQIYB010000001.1:0-32653 GCA_034699325.1 Oribatida sp. Gr-Ori-00743 | reverse complement strand
GAAATACACAGAGAATAGGAAAGGATAGGAGAAATAATAGAAGAACAACAGTAATAACAGTTTATTTGACTTACGGCACACCAATGAGTAGATAAGCGACTAAATAGCAGAATAAAGTCAACGGTAGACCCACTAAAGACACACAACTGGTAATATCTCTGCTGTTGCGATACTGGCGCTCAAAATTCTTTTCCTTAAAGTTCAAAGTGAACGGATCCGTGTGTTCGCTCATATTCTTCTCGCTGTCTCTATTCAACAGTTCCTGATAAAGGCGTATCTTATATTCTTCGGCATCTTTAACGAAATCCAAACCAGTGATAACACTTTCGGCGGCTTTTTGTTGCAGTTTTGTTGACTGAGTGGACAAAAAGAGTCCAATTATTATAAGAGCCGTAAAGTGAATACCGAATTCTAACCTCTTGTGGTATCTCTTCGGCACAATTGTCGCTATCGATTTGCATCATATCAAGTGTTCCTTCGGGATACTAGACATCAAACATCCAAACATTATCGTAGAGTTAAGTCGAGCACATATACTACAACTTGGGTTCTCATTCTCTACCACTCTATTGATGAGAGTCTACACAATTTGTTTTGAGATCATTTAAAAGTATAATACATTTGGCTATAGTTTTGTTTGACTATTGAGTTTAAAATTAACTCAGAATTAGCTCAGAATAACTTAACATTTTTCGTATCAATTTTAATGCAAATGCAAATTAAATGAATCACTAATTACTCAATATTTCATTGGTTTTCTCTGAATATTCTTTAGGATTCAAAACGCGAGACATTTGTAAAGAGTTGGAAATTATGAGTAAAATCAATAATAATTGGATTTATTTTTGGGTTAAAACTCAGCCCAAACTCTAAGCCAATCGATTGATGCGATTCCATGGTTTGGTAAAAAACCATGGATATGACTGTTCTTTTGTTATACAACTCAAGCAATTATCGATGTTTTGTGTGCTTTATCGCTATTAAGCTCATGGATCAGTTCAATATTGCCATTAAAATCTACTTGTCTACAACTAACTCCCAGTTCATTAATTTATTGGCGCTAAATATAGAAAGGATTATATCACAAGTGGTCTCAAGTATTAGAACTGGTCTTTGAATTAGAATTCAGTATTAATTCATATTTGGAGGAAAGGCTTAAGAAACCATTTGATCTCTTTTTGACACTCTTTTTGGTTATACAATATTTTGAAACTACTTTCATATGAAACAGAAGTTTATTAAAATATTTTCAATCGATGTATAAAAAAGGAGTTCGACATAAAAGCACTCAACTGTTGGTATCAAAAAATCAATGTTTTCCAAAATCGAAAGGAATATTCCGGGGCTTAATGCAAATGTCACCGATTGATGACTGATGTCTGTCCATCCATGCTATGCAACACTTAAAAGTTTTATTGGATTGGGAATTGGGTCTAAAATCTATTCTGAGCTCTAATGAGAGATTATAACTTTTAATTGAGTCTTTCAATAAAAAGAGAATCGTTTATAAACGAAGTCAATCATAAGTGCATTGATTTAAGAGTTCTGTATATCGTCACAAATAATGACAATTTTGTGTAAATAAGCAAAATTTCAACAAATATATCAGTGATGACGACCAGAATAAAAGATAAAACTGACGGATAAATTCCAAATTAGGTCAATATTTGAAGTTAATGTAACGATTTAATGAAATTTCAAATGTGCTGGATGCCATGAAATTAAGAAGAGTAGATATTTGCTTCACTTATCTCAATTGGCTTCGATTAGTTATGATTCATGAAAGAGCTTTAAGCCAATAATAAATGGATGAGCACAAATTATAGGAAACCCAAGTTCTTTCAATTTATGCTGTTTTTGCTCAGAGGTAAGATATGGAGCTTGCTCATTGATCTCAAAGACTGTCAAATGATATTTTTCTGGATTTATCCCCGGGTAGTCTCAGTGTTAGACACAAAATACTGTTTATATTTATTGGAATCGATTTTATATCAATCGTTGTTTAGAGTGAGCGCCGAATATAACTAAAACTGAGACCAAAATAAAAGGAAAGGACTAAATGACTTACAGGTTTGATAACTCGAACGATGAAATAGGTTTTGATTGACGCTAATCGTATCGCCTCTTCCCTGGAAGCTCCGTCTCCATCCTCCACTTCGAACTCTCCGTTCAGAAAACTCAAAGTCTTCTCTGATATATGGACTCTCCTATCATATCAAATGAGGTCTAACTTTAGTTATCGACAAACAAAACAAATAATTTATTTCCAATTCAACTAAAGATATGTTTGGTTTAGTTTTGTTGCAAATCATCAAAAATGGTTTTAATGTTTAATATTCGTTAATAAAGAAACTAAAGATTGAATTGTACTGAAAATAGCCTTTCCTTTGATTCAATGATAAGAATTGGAAGCCATTAGAAAAATATCAAATATAAAGAATAAACGATTTATTGTCAAACAACTAATCATTTATTAGTAACTAATGATTGAGTTTTCAAAGTAATCTCATATCAAAGGAAATTTTTATCGCATTATCAAAGAATTAATGCCAAGACTCTATTTAATGGTTGTAATTATTTATACGATTTAAGGCCATTATTGTAAGAGTTTGATGAAAATTATAAAACAAATATAAACTATGAAATATTGTCTATAAGTTGTGACGCAAATTAAAGCAAATGAATATTTCAAATATTGTGAACATGTGTGCAGACGATTGGCACAGAATTGTGAAATGACATCACTTTCTTGTTTCAAATATTTCAAAAAATATTAATAGTTATCAAAAATAAGTTTAAGCGTTTGAAGGACTAAATAACCGATTTTTCTCAATATTCAGCAAAAAATGTTTCTCTAATTTCTAACAGATTCTGATATTAGAGACTATTTTTAAACAAATGCGCAAAACTAAAGAATCTTTAGTAAAGATGTAGTCATTGTGTAAAACCTATTTTATTAAAGATTAAGACAAATGACAACTTTTTCTCATCGGTGCAAACATTTCTCTAAATTAAAGTAAATCTATTTCGGGATAAAAAGTTAAATCCCGACTAAAATATACGAAACTCTGTCCAATAAAAGAAACGATTCATATATTGTAAGTGCAATTCATCAGAGCTCACAGTTTTTCACTTAAAGTTTGACTTTTTTGGGTCGAACCAGTATTTCATTGGTTAAGAAGAGAAGAGAATTCAAAGCCAGAATCGCAATGCGTTTGCTTTCAAATACAGAATTGTTGGCAAAAGTCTCGGCTCTAATACATAGGATTCAAGTTTTTTATATTAAGGCTCATAATTCATAAACGCTTTCAGATATCCTCTCAATGGCTAACACTTCAAATATTGATCTCTTTTATGTGTTTATAGTATGAATGTATGAATGGCCGCAAATCTCTTATTTTTGCATTTATCCAAACCATTATCCAAACCATTAAAACCACTTTTGATGAGATCTGGATCTATAAGTCATGACATTTAACGCAAACTTTATATCTGAGCAAACATTATGTCTACTCTTAAAGCTTACAAAAAAAGGGATTAAATTGCAAAACAAAGACACCATAAACATACCCGGGAAGCCCACTGCTCTCCATTTTATTGGCCAATTCAACGTCACGACTGTAAACATCAAACTGCCACTGTCTTTGTCCGAGTACTCCGGCTAATACTCCTCCCGTATGAACGCCTTATACCAGACTCAGAATTAAGCTCTGATTTTGTCGATAAAATCGATGTCTAATACTTACCGACTCTCATATCGACCGTTGAGTTTGTCTGCTCTCTAACTGATCTGCACATTAAAGTAGAGAAAAATAAGATTAATATCGAAATGAGTTTAGTTTTGTTAATACTATTGTTTCGATTAATGACAACACTTTATATTCATATTATTTTCCATAATTGTATGAAAGACTAATTAAAGAGAAATCCCTTTGATTTTAATGAATTGTTATTTGGATGCAAAAAATCGGTTACAAAATTCCTGAATGTGTTTCACTAGTCTTTCGATTGTAATTAATTAGACTCAAAGGAGGGCATACATAGGAGTTATTTAAATAGTGCCAAATTTTCATCATGAGTATAATTAAATGAATGGATCGATACCTCCAAACATAGTTAATGTGAGCGCTATTTTGGGAATCAATATATTCATGAGAACAACACTGTATTCTAAACAGTCTATTGTTTTAATGCATTAAACTTTCAAAATATTCGCCGATTTTTGGTCGCTTCCAATCGATTCCGCGATTATATTGCTTTCAATTCCCTGAATATGCATTTGAACTAAGTTTGTGCTATAGATTCTATAGTTAGGTATACGCCGTATATGTCTATGAATTGAGTTTATGAATCACTGGTTTTTATTGAACGCATAAAAAGTCTAATCAAATAATCCATAACTAAATGAAAAGAAATAGAGTCGAGGAACTCCTTTTGCAAACGACTCCACTGATGCATATAACACAATATTGGACTTAACTCTAGTTTCTGATGAATAACACATTTATTCTCATTTTGAATGAATGGAAAGTAAAGTAAAAATAACAAAATTAAAGCAAAGACGACATAAGAGATGCTTTTCTCAGAAAATTAATCGACAAATCGATTGCAAGACTAAAATAATTGTCTCGAAACTAATCCTCTAATGTATTAAATGGATTGGATATTCACCTGATAGCCTCGACCATTGATAGACCCATATGTACACACAGCACTGCATGGTCTGAGCGTTCTTCTGGTGCTCCGCTTATGCAATAATAACAGTCGCCTAAGATCTTGATCCTCAACTGATGGTATTTCTATTCAAAAAAACTTAAATTATTTATATATCAAAGGCTTTAATAAGTTTAAGTGAAAGTTTGCGTCACTCGAAGGCAATTATAATAAGAATTCTAATGAGGACTGACTTAACATTCATTACTATCGGCCAAAGAGTTTCAAAAGAATTCAATTAATTTGCAAATTGAGGCAAACAACTAATTCTAAGGCATTTTAATGAGTTTCCGAAATTGAGACTCACATCAGATAACTTATCAAATCTGGCAAACAGTTCGTTCAGTGTCTTCACCAGCTCTGGTGCCGGACATGTCGATGATATGGCAGTAAAGCCCACGATATCAGCGAATAAAATGCTTTTTAGTGTAAAATCAGTAAAAAATCAATATTTTTGGGCTTAAAACAAAATTTTATACAAATTTTGAACATTTGATACATACCTCACGTTTTCGTGTCGACTATGCGTTCAAAAGCCAAACACAATTCGCAGAAAATAAAATGAAAATAAATAATTAAAACTCTGTAACAAAGATAAGACTCGGAGTTAAACCTCATATAAATTTTATGGAACTGTCCCTCCACTACAGCCCCCAAGTCTTGTCTTATTTCTGCGGCGACATGTTTTGGTAATACTGATAGTAATAACCGTTCCTAAGGATTAACAAAACACAAAACCATTTTGAAAGAGACTTTAATTAAGAATTAATGAGAAATTAGTTTTTCAATTAATTCGGAGACAAAAATAGAAAAAAGGCTAAAATAGAGGAGAATTAGAATTAGCAAGCAAAATTAATAGAATAATGTTCTGTCATTTAATTGTAAATCTAAAGAATTAAGTCTTTAAGGGAGAGAATTAGGAATGCATGGGTTGTATGTCATACCTGTTCCTGTGACTCTTCCTCCAGGACTAATTTCACTTCAAGACTTTGACGCGTCTCTAGAAATGCTCGCCTCTGTTGGCGCTCATAGAAAAAGAAAGACATTGTGCCCAACAAATTGGCGCTCAAAAATAAAATTAGATTCGCAGCTAACTGTTCGTCCAATTGAGGAGAGGGTCGGCCAATATGTGCACATAGAATAAGAATAAGAGGAGAATAATAGAACTTTTATTAGAGACTCATTCAAACACAAAATATTTGATAAAATTGTATTAAAGGCGAAGCACTTGAAGTGCAAACAAAACCCAAAACTGAATAAATAGTAATAAAAATACTGAACAAAGTGAGAATCGAAGGCTGACCTGATTGACAAACATGTCTTGTCGTCTGTCGGGAGCGAAAGTAACGAAGAGGAAGTGTATGAAAGCCATGAGAATGGCTAATGTACTGCAGATGCGGAGCCTAAGAGGATATATGGCATATGAGGCGTAAGTGTAGAGAAGTATCAAAGCTATCGAATCACTGGGCAGTGCCGGTATTCCGAACATCCACAAATCACAGAATATCTGAGCGATTTGCACTGACCACATCACGAATGGGATCAGTGTCCACACACGCGATGAAACTGTGCTCTCATTCTGCTGTAAACACAGGACAAGTGCAATCAGCGTCAGAGCGAATGTCATGAATAGGACTCCCATTTGAGGTAAATGTGTCGATGAATAGGACAGTGAGTATAAGAGAAAGAGCACCACATTAACAATGAGTACAATCACTATCAATGCCTTGAAATCACTTCGCTTTTCATTTTCATAATATTCCCGATAAAGACGTTCGGCGTCTCTGTCCGCGAATGCAAAGTGCATACATTCAGGAAGGAAGCGCTGCACACCCGTGTGGTCTATGCTCAGGTCGGTGTCACCCCTTCTCAAGACCAGGGACTGGCGCTTCATCCTTACGCGAGGCTTTTCTTTGTCACCATTTGGTTTAAGCTGTTGTTCCACATCAGCGCTGTCATCCATTTCTTCTTCATTATCATCACAGGTCTGAATCGAGTTAATGGCATCGATTGCCGTCAAATCTTTCAAACCATTACTACTGACCGTTCTTTTAGTCATCGCTTTTGAGGGTTGTCGTCAGTCAACACATACTGTGAGCACTGTCTTCACATTCGGCACAAACCAAATGATAACTCGATTCTGAAGTTTAATAAAATTCTAATCAAAAAGTGCTTTCATTTGAATATTATATACATTAGAGAAAAAAAATCGAGCGATTAGTGAGTCTTTCGTTCGTATGAGTGAATCAAAAGAACATAAAACTGAAGTTAACATAACTGTTGTCTCCAAAGAGTATATTCAGAGCAGATCTCAACGCAAATACACTCGCGATCTATATAATGGTTGGTTCGAAAACTAAGTACAACTATTTTTTGTCTCCCGTCACCCACATCTTCTTCAACGACAATAAATAAACAAGAACATATACATTAAAAAGGAGTCGCACTATTCTGAAATGATCCCGAACTACATTATATAATGTTTGGGCGTTTTCTGATAACACAGAGTAAACAAATGAGAAATGATTCAATTATTACGCAAGTGCTCAGTGGGAACCCCTATTCCCCTTTCCATACCTATAATTAGGGCCCACACCAAGTCATCTGTTTAAATAAAAATTGGATTCTGAGGTCTGATGTTATACCAGGATAACTCTAAACTGTTTTTCAATGCATACAAATGGGCGAGAATTCAATGGAATATTCTGTTTCTCAACTCAAATGTCACTTCAAATTGAAATCAAATAATTGATAAGAAATGAGAGGGAATGCAATATAAGGCACTCTTATCTGCAGAAGAGATGAAAACCAAATTATGTGAAAAGACATTAAATACAAACTTTTATATAAAAGGATGAAATACAACAAAAGTGAAATAGAAATGAAAGAAAATTCAGTGAATATTTTGGATAATTTATGAAAAGAAAAAAGTTATTCATCAAAGAGTTGACATAGAATTGGGAAAATTGAAGCATAAAATACATCATATATTTGTTAACTCATAACTCAAAACATTTCAATATATTAGACAATAGTTGTCACGAATTGCCGAACAAATATTCAAACAAATGAATGGAAATATCAAATAAATGTTAATATTATTCGATCCAACAGAAGATATGAGAGCAATAGAGACATTAAAATAGGAATGGCAAAGGCGCACCTGCTATTTCATTCAGAAGGAAGTGTGAGTTTCATTTGGAGCTCACACTAGAAATGCAAACTTGGTACAATATTATTATGTTAAATGATATTTGCTTTGATATGGCTTTAAGAATAACGTGACACCGCATTAATGACACTCTAATGGAGAGCCTACAGAGAAACAGAACAGAAGAGAACAGAACACGAGTAAACTCGAGAGAAACTCCATTTCCAGAGCCAATTAACCAGGAAATTCAAGTCAACCAAAAGGTCACATAAAATGGTACGAAAATCACCGCAAAATACATTTGAGAGGGAATTAAGAAAACGAGTGAATGAATGAATAGATTCTCTGAATGTTATTATTATTTAATATATGGAAAGTACTTTAAATACACTGAAAATTGGATCCGCTCTTTGACTCCACGACCGTTATTAAAGTCTTGTTTTCCTTTAAATACACTTTTGATGCTATTTATGTTTAGTTTAAAGTTAATATCAACTCCTGTCCTACTAAACCATAAGAGAGTGTCAAACAATTTTAAATAAACGAGTAAAGACTATTTCTATTGAGTCACACACAGAGTAGATGTGAGGGAGTGTTAAGAATGGAGAGAGAGAGAGAGAGAGAGAGAGAGAGAGAGAGAGAGAGAGAGACCAACTTTGATGACAGATGAATAAGAATTTGAAAGACAAGGCAATAGTTGTCTTTCACACACTATTTAATTGGTAAGTGAACATTATTTTCGGTGTCGATACATATTTTGCTTTCATTGGAGACATTCTTTTAGATCTTTTAGATATATGTTTGGTTCAAATGTTTTAACGAGAAATGAAAACATGTATCGCACGAGTGATTAATTATAAATATATATTTTTATCGGTTAGACGTGAGTTATGTCAATGAAAATGTGAACAATTATTTTAATGTTTTATGTTTTTCTTATATTAAATATAAGGTCTCGGATTACTATCCATTTATTAACTATAATACCAACAAATATGACTTTTGCCGGCAGAAGGTCTGATCCAAATCTTTATATTAAAATGATTTCTTCATTCAAACGTTAATATAAATTTCTCGACTTTTTTGTTATAAGAATTTTGATTCTTAAGCAAACAAAAAGAAGTTATATTAAACATTGCAAATAAAAAAAGAGAATTCCATTCATTTTTAATATAAAGACCAAATTTTAGCCCTGGGCATTATTTCATTCGTATTTAATACTACTCTGTCGCTCGAAATCACACATTTGTGAACAATTGAAGAATGAGACGAACAACGAATCTAATGACAAGTTATAGTCCAATGAGTAATAATATGAACACAATTATCATAAATCAGTCGAAAACGTATAAATGCTTTTCATTTAGTTCTGGAATTTCGCCCCAAAAGTAATTCTGAGACACAAAACCATACGAACAAAGAATTTAATATTAAACTGTATTTATTCAATCGAAATAACTCAGGAATGCAAGAAATATATGGAAAATAAATATAATAATGACTCTTATATCACAAATGAAACGAATAACATCTGAAATAAAGCAGAAAGAGGAGGGAGAGAAGGAGAGGGAGAGAGAATGTTATGGTGTGATTGTTTTTTCGCTAAATTAAAGAAACGCTTTAAGAAGAGATCAATGTTTGAAAGGATATAATGAGAAGAATTTCATCTTCTTTTAGCACAGAATTTGTAAGCCATAAACGGATAGCCTTTATTAAATGAATCAACAATACTATGGACTCCTATCTTAAGGATTCCCATCTAATTCTTGAGAAGTATTTTCATTTGGTTCACCAAATGATATAAACGCATACTTCAGCCAAAAGTTTATGACTATTTTAGAGATACTTTAAGAAGACTTCAACGGAAAACGTCAGACTTTAGCTGAATAACCGATAAATCAATATAAGCTAGGTGAATGTATATATTTTAATCACAAGTTAGACATAGATGTGTCAGTGGTTTCTTAATTCTCATGCATTTGATTTATGACTTCTATTCTTTGATAATAAGTTGAATATCAATAAATCAAAAGCGATAATCAATTATATAAGACTTTAAACCTCTTTTCAATACTAAAATAATGTGAAGTTTTTATCCACTCATAAGAAAAGATTCCAAATATTAATAAAAAATAATAATAACTTTTCTTTTGTATTTGAGAAAAATTATTAAAATAAAAATGAATTTGAACTCAATTTCAAATAAAAGACGAAAAAGAAAATGAATTTTCCAAAAGTCGGCGGATTTTGAGAATAATATGGACCTAAAAATGTCTGAATAGTGGAAAGAGAAGCGAAAAGCATTTCGAGTATAAAAGAAGTGCTTTTATCACAAATATATTCTTCTCTAACATTATAATTGAAGTCATTATCAAAGCGATCAAAAGTAGTATCAAAAAGAAAAAGCTAATCAATTTCTCTCTCTCTCTCTCTCTCTCTCTCTCTCTCTCTCTCTCTCTATCCCTCTCCCCTCTCAATCTGGAACCAGAGATACACTGAAGAAAGCCTGTACTCAATCAAACCATTTGCTGAAAATTTGAGTCACACTTATTTGGAATTAATTGTAATCCAAAACCAATTTATCTCTGCTTTCCCTCACATTTGACTTTAAAATTCAATTCATTAATTCGCGACAAAACTGTATTAAATTTTCCATTTTTGAATCATTTCGAGCGAAAGCGAAGTAAAACTGTAGAAAACATTTCAATTCCTCTTTTTTTTACATTAAATCGACACAAAGTGTGAGAAAATGTGAAACTGTTGTTTGAATTTCAATCGAGAGCTTAAGAATTAGAAATTGAATTCAAAGAAAAAATATCCGGAAAATAGAAAAATCAAGATTTGTTTTCATTGAAATCCTTCCTTCAAACGGAAAAACGAGTTTATTTGAAAACTGCAAAAAAGATTTGATAAAACAGAGCCTTAAATATAATAAATTATTCACAACTGAAACAGTTTTCTGTCGAACGGATAATAATTTCGAAATTTTCAATTTGAAGAAATGCATATCTTTTGGAAAACAGGCAAAAAACGCTTTTCTTGCAAAATACTATATATATTACTCTAAAATGGTATAAATTCTGAACTAAATTCGAAAATTTCATTAAAAGAGTTGGAGGACTGCCTCGGATTCCCTCTGATTCAGAAGCAAAATAACTCTCAAATCGATTTTCCAAACAATCGATTCTTTTGTCAAACACTTATTGATTGGCATTAAACCGAATAAAACATTTGAAAAACAAACGAAATAATGTTATCTTACAATTAATTTACTAATTTTACGAAAAACTATAAAACAAGAGATAAAATTCAAAACATTAATGACTGGAACTGAAGGTTCTGTTAAAGATATTTGCCGTCAAATTGAATTGAAATTTAGGGACGGAATTCAATTTTATTTCTCTATTAGATCTGTTTTAGATGGGGGATAAGGTTTTATGGGCTGACATGTAGAATAACTTATACCTATTACACAAAATGTCAAGGCTTGTGGAGGTACTGCACGGAGGGTTGCCTTCAATTAAGTTTAATGGAGAGAACATACACTATATTATCGAATCATTTTGACAGACAAATGATGAATACAAATGTCGGATAATATTCATTGGAAGGCAATAAACCGTTTCAAGTGATGATCACCGAAATAGGTCAGAGTTGACTAAATGCCAGCCATTTCTCTGATTTATCGTCGGTTCACATGAATTCTAGCGATCAAAGGATTCACTGAAAGGATCACATCTGAAATACTTCGCAACGAATAGTCTTAGATATAAATGAAGTTTTCTATCACTCGTTTCGATTAATTTCCGGTAGAAATACATCGAAGTATTAACTCTTTAATTGCATTCATTGGTAAGAATACAGAAATAACTCAACAAATTGTTTGAGATTCTGAATGCCTGACAACAGGTCTGTCCTTAAATATTAAATATTTGTTTAATTCGACGAAAATGTCATATATGGGGCAAAAATTGCAATAAAATGAAAGAATCGATTGTTTGCAATGATAACAACAATCGTAAGGCAATCGACAATCAATAAGTGGAAAGACATTCACCACTTTAGACATTGTGTACATTAAACGTTTGAATGTATTGCACAGCACTTGGCTTTATATGCATACAAATATGCCAAAAGGCACAGGCGATACACCAAAATAGATTCTAACATTAAAATAAAATTATAACCTCAAACGCCAAAAAACGAGTGATGCCAACCAATGATGGAGTTGCTATAGAAACCGATATTTTTATTCTGTGCTCTGTACCTGTTATATGTATCCACCGATGAGTTAATTCAATATTAGAGTTTTTACTCATCAATACTGATAAAGATGAAACTGAAGAAAAAAGTTGCTAGTCTCAATAGTCTCAATACACGCATTGACAAGAAAATTGAATTTAAACATCAATTATATAAAGAAATGCTTTTTTCAATAAATAAATAAATTTAATGCAAAACACATTTATTTGGAATAAAAAGCAGAGAACCGAACGAAACATAAATATTCTGAAATTTAAAATTAATAATCGATAGAAAGCATACACTTTTTTCCAACAAAATAGACTATTAACTTTTCTTTAACCAAATAAACATGATCGTTTAAAGAATTTTACAAGCTAGCTTCTTAAATAAATTGTTTTATCTGGCTCCATTATTGGCTTATTAAAGGAGCTTGAAAGAATCGATGAAACTCCTATTTATTTGAATGCAAACATAAAAAATTCAATTTTTCTGAAACCAAATTGTTTTTAAAGACAATGCATTTTACAAATGTTTTCCAACAAATATATGTCAAAAGAGCACAAAATCGCCAATGTTTTCATAACCTAGGTTTATTATTATTTGTTGCAAGTACTTTAAAACTACAACAAAGATATTTATAGACCAGAATATGGAGTAATTTTGTGTAATATAATATAAGACCACAAATATGAAAATGTATAATAGGGTCGATAGCTTCTGGATATGGGTTAGATTTGAGTAAGGTAATTGCATTTTTAATTTAAGTATAACTAACTTTACTTGCTCATAGATTCACTATCAACCAATTTAACTAAATTTTCAGTAAACTAGGATTTTCACCGAAAATCAGTGGACCCGACGGGCAGTATTAAAGTTGAGTGAAATGCCAGTTAATTAAGCAAGTAACTAATTATCACGTGATATAAATAAACAAATAATCGATTTTTAAATAAATAAATATAACTTACGTTTAGTGTAAACCCAATGTAAACATCATTTAAAGCACAACAAAAAATGTAATCAATAAGATCACCAAGAACCAAATGCCGACAACAACTGAGTGCAGGTTCAATTATCTATGAAATTGTAATTCACTTGAAATTTGGCTGAATTTCAATTAAATTTCTTCAATAATTCTGATGAAGAGTTTGTGTCAATCTTATTGTCAGTGCATTGAATATAGTGTTGTATTTACAGTCAAACAATTTGGTGTTCATAGCAATGACGAGAGCGCATGCCTAAGGGCAGGCGTTCTGCCGGCTTCTAAATACAGTTTTGATTCAAGAAATTCACCTTGTGGCAATCTAAAAACCAAGTTAAAATAGATAAGCCTATTAGAGACAAAACACATTAGAATATATTAGCTCAGAATACATTGCCAAGAGTGGGGGCTTTACGCTAAATGTTAACCTTGTTAAGATGAGCAAAACGTGAATATTGCAAATTGCAATGAACGGAATTTTACTTGAAAAATCAATCATTTTTAGCAAGAACATTTTCAGCAGAATATTAAGCCATTTAAACATGTTTTTACAAAAATAGTCATTTTTAGCGATTTTTAGCCCCACCCCATTCCTAGATCAAATACAATTAGAATACATTATTTTCTTATTGAATTTCAAAGCCAAACCCAGAATGAAAAAACTTTTGCTAATATTATGAAGAAGTAAATTAATTAAAGCAAATGTTTATACTTTTGACTTACAATAAGAGCTTAATTTACAGGAATTTAATTCAAAAATACTTGAAATCTAGGTAATCTTAGTTTAATTTAGATTAAATTCTCCTTGATCCTCTTAAATGTTTAAATATTAAATTGTGTTTACATAATGTAAATGAATTTTCTTTGATTTGTGTTCAACGATAGACTACGCGTTTCTTACATTCAAAGCCAAGGGGAGGCCAAACCCCCCTCTGATTTTGAAAATTCTGAAACATCCCGACTGCGCAGCACTCGTCAACACCATTGTAAATGCTTTCGGTAATTCTGACTAAAAGGGTCCACGGAATTGGATTTAGCGGTAAAATGACACCCATGAACATAGTAACGTCCTCTATGTTGCTTGCTTAAATCCAGTTTTTGTGAAAAATTAGCAAAAAAAGGCAATTTTTGATGGGCGGTTTGATGGATGGGTGGTCTCTCCTGATCTTTCAATTAATAGGGGGTAAAGTTGCACTGCATTACAGCACTGAACAAAAAGGGAAAACGTATATTTGCAGTGAAAAGTTATGTGAAACACAAACCGAGATTTTCAAACATTTTCCAACTCTAGCTCTGAGTGAAAGCCTGTTCTACAGGTTTTCTGTCTAAAAGTGCGAAATACCTGTAAAACACGGATTTCTGTAATAAACATTAGTCTCAAACAGAACACAATGGCTGCCAAAGCCATCACCGTTTGGTTTGTCTCACTTCACTTAATTTGTGTCATTCAGTCCACATTAGCGGCGCTCTCAGTGTCGCCGACACTCTCTTTCTATGCGGACAATAAGTTGGACCAAACTATTGCTTACAAGTATTTGCCATCAAAGGATCGCAAAGGATTACAACATGAGATACTTAATCTACTGGGCCTTCACCACAGACCCAAACCCAAAGTTCATGGTTTGTCTATTTCTTTAGTTCTATCAAAAATACTGAAAAGTTTTTTTTGTTTTCATAAACTTTTATTTAATTAGTTTTTGTTTGAAAATTATTCTAATCTTTATTCCCATAAACTTTTGTTAGTGAGAGATAACTCGGCGCCAAAATATCTCATAGATTTGTACAAATCATTCCTCGATGTAGAGAGTGGTAACTTAAAGATCAATGACAATCGGGCGCCCGTTGTTTTCGAGGGAGAAGTTCTCAGCAATAATAGCTTAAATGCAATCAATGACTCCGATATTATTATGAGTTTTGTTAATCAAAGTAAGTCTTGAGAAATGTGTGATCAGAGCTCTAATTTGTTTTCTTCTTCGAACAGTTAACAAAAAAGCTCCTCATTTGAGACATGATAGGGAACGACGGTTTTGGTTTGATGTAAGCGAGGTATCGGCTGAAGAGAACCTAATAGACGCTGAACTTCGTCTGTTTCGTGATATATCGCAAAGTAGTCTTCCATCAAATTTGACGTATCATTTGACTCTGTATTTGCTCTCACGAGGAGATGACCCCGAGTTAGTACTTCTCCATAATTGCTTTTTTGTTTATATAACTTATACTTTCCATGAGTTCATATATTATTGAAGACACCCCACCATTGCTCAAGCGCTCTTTGAGCTCTCTATCCCTAACTCTTTAGTTTTATTTGGTTTGAAAGGTAGACAAATATCCTGTGCTTTGAATTCTAATAAGTTTTTTGAGTATCGATTACTGAAGTCGTCTTTTAGACAATATTTCGAGAAATTCAATACGAAAATTACGAAAATTATTTAATGATTTGAATTCAAAGGAAAGGTATTAAAGTCGAGAATCGCACAAATAATACTAAAAATTGTTATTTTCTGTCAGACTATTCTCTCGATCGTTATTTTACTATAAATAGATTTCTGGATAACTCTAAAGAACTGTTATTTGATATGATTTTAATATCAATTTTGTCTAAATTTTGCTTATTCTGAGCGAATCTAAGCTCAAGACTAAAAAGTTTTATTGGATTTTCTTCTTTCAACGCAATGTAATTGAATACCAGATAACAAAAGACCATTAGTTTAGGCAAACTTTTTAAGGGAACAAAAAATTTTAATAATATTTGTTTTGTCCAAAAATCTATTTGTTCTGCTCTTTTGAAACAGAGATAAGATATTGAGTTACGTCGACTCGACCCGAATCTCATTCCAAGACGGATGGATTACATTCAATGTCACCGATCCTATGATTACATGGATTGCAATTCCACACCAGAACCTGGGCTTATATCTGAGAATCAGAACAGAATCAATAGGTATTTAACAATTAGATAATATCTATGAAAAATCTATTTTTAGTTGATTTCGTATAAACAGTTGATTAATAAACCATTTATGAGATTTTAAAATTTAAATGTAAAAATTTGAAGAAAAAAAAGTGTTTCCGCCCGGGATCGAACCGGGGACCTTGCGCGTGTGAGGCGCACGTGATAACCACTACACCACGGAAACTGTTAGAGCTTTGGTGTCTCTTAACCTGTTTTAAAGTAATTTATATGAAAAGTAAAAAGAGTCGCAAAACTTCAATATTGGGATTCATTGCAAACAAATGCTTCTAAAAAAGGGTGTCGCTTAAAACTAATTATTTTGCTTGATGTGCAGGTGCCAATTAAATAAATATGAAAAGGCTACGGTTAATTGAAACATGCATGCTGCAATAGTTTTTAGCTTGCCTCTTCTATAATTTGAATAATTAAAATTAATTGCTCTAAGAAAAAGAGAATAACTAGATATTCTTGGTTAAGATTGCATAGAATTATTGCTTCACATTAGACTCGTGTGAATAAAGAGGGAACAATTTTGAGGCAAAAATAAGTTAAATGAACTATTTCAATTTAAATGTTTGCAAAATTAATTGCATGAAATAATTAGTAATAATAGCCTTTCTTATAGACTTTGATTTGTTTGTTAAACAGACCGCGATATAGATCCGCACGAAATCGGAATTATTGGCACAAAAGGACCCAAAGACCACCAGTCCTTTACCATAGGATTCTTTAAGAGTAGGTCAGTGGGAAATGTGCGCAGAATTCGAGACACATCACGTAAACGACAGCGCTCTGATGTCTCGTTTTATGACCATGATGAACTTAATCCCTATTTGCGTAAGTATTTTGACATCTAAAGTGAACTAGCTTCTTAAAACTAACTTAAAGTAACCTAGAACTAAAATTGGTCTCACACAAACTAATTTGATAAAATATACCTAGATCACACCGATAGGTACGCATCGGGAAGAAGCTGTCAAAAAAGGACTCTATATGTTAGCTTCAGAGATCTTGGTTGGCAGGTCTGTATATATTGCCCTGTTCCATTTATTTTTGAGTTCAACACTTTGAACATGCTCAATTCAAGTATAATAGTTAGGAATTGGAAATAATGTGTCTAAAGAGAAATAATTAATGAGCAAGACACAATTATATATCCGAATGCATTGATTTTAATTTTAAACATTATTTTGTTTGTATGTAGGACTGGATAATAGCACCGGATGGTTACGCGGCCTTCTTTTGTGACGGAGAATGTAGTTTCCCTCTGAACGCACACATGAACGCCACGAATCACGCAATTGTCCAAACTTTAGTTCATTTGATGAATCCCTATAACGTTCCTAAACCTTGTTGTGCGCCCACAAAGTTGTCCGCAATTATGGTTCTCTATTTCGACGACAATTCAAACGTAATTCTCAAAAAATACAAGAATATGGTCGTCAAGTCTTGTGGCTGTCATTAGCCCTAAATATTACCATTAATTGAAATGCTTGTATCGATACTTAATTTTGATATTTCATAGCTATTTCACCTTGTCACTATTGTCAATTCATTAAACATCGAGGCTTATGCCCAGACTTAGGGCTTAAAATCATTTCATCTTTCAAAACCATATTTAATCAGATTTTTCATGTGATTCAAGTGTTGCCAAATACCTGATGTAGAAATGTACTTGGTCATAACATGAACTAGCACATTCAATACTTGTCCAATTAGAAATACATTTAATATAAAATAAATATTGAATTAAATATACATAAAATTGAGAGAAAATTGGAATACAATCAGAATGTGATGAAAACGTGTGAAATAATTAATAAAAGAGCAAGCTTATATTCAAACTTACATTAATACATAATTATTTAATCCTTTAATGTTTTCTTCGATAAATGGTTTAAACAAATATTTATAAAACTTCTGATTCTTTAAATATCGATAATAACGTAGACATCGGTTCGGCCGACCTTTTCGTGGATTTGCATATTTGAATAGGTTATGGCCTTCACTTCGGTTCCCTAAAATATGTGACAAAAAGGGTTTAACATGGTAACTTATGAGATGGGTGTGGATACCTGTGGGTGTTTATTCAGATCAAATGTCTCTCCATAACCAATGGCTTTGATTTTATTGTTTTGTCGGTCAAACTCTGTTATCTTCACTTTCTGTCAATTTATCCAATATTGCTATCAATGAGTCATTTAAAAAAAGAATGACTAACCCGGGCTATGAAGAAGGGGTCCGCACAGAATCCAAACAGAAATTCATCTAAGAATTGGTAAAACAGTGACTCCAAGTCTTGGCCCTCAACTTCTACTTCATGTGTGCCTTTCATTTCGACGGTTTCTATTTCAGTCATATATCCAAACATAGCGACCGCCGACTGTTCGAAGGCTTCGGTCAAAGTACTGCCCCCTAATCGGCACAATCAGACCATTACCTTAACTTTAATAAAAACAAAACCATTGATAACATACAGCCGTGGATTCTGACCAAACAAATGCATCAATTATTTAGTAATTTAATTAAAGCGACATTTAATGTAAGACTTACTGGACATCTGCCGTATGGTCTAAATCTGAAACAACAATCAAATCTCATGAAAAGAGTCCCAAAATTCGTAATTTTATTCAACTCACACTCATATTGAATGGGATCGACATTCGAGTCCTCTTCAGTGACCATTATATCAATAGCTGTGGCCATAATTGACTTTATTCTTGAATATAATTAGATGTCAATCAATAAAACAATTAATTGATTGCAAAATGCTTTTTGAGTTACATTTGTCTTAAAATAACAATTGAGTGACGAAATAGTGACGAACAACACAAACAACGTTACAAACCCTCAAACTTCAATGAGACTGACCAAGCTAATATAAAACTACAGCTTTGAGGAGATTGTGATTAAAAATAGATTTAACACAATTTTGTATAAAAATTGAATATATAATCCTGCACATATGATTATATGCTTGAAGTGAGAAATTGTGTCAAAAGAGAGTATTAATGGTTATAATCGTGTCATCGACTCTTATGTCTGGCATTTAATTTGTAGCCTAAAAAGAAGTCTATTATCCTTTCAACTGTAAGGCGTTTTCGGGTAAATTTTGCCTATTTTTAGCCCCGGAATACTTATTTTGATTGATTATCGGACGTCCAATAAAAGGGATTAACACTAAACCGAATAAAAGTGGTGTCAAACGGATGTAAAGAACTAATCGATTGAGTCATTGGGTTTGAGTGTAAGGCATGCGCTCTCATCACTGCAATGAACACCAAATTGTTTGACTGTAAATACAACACTATATTCAATGCACTGACAATAAGATTGACACAAACTCTTTATCGAAATTATTGAAGAAATTTAATTGAAATTCAGCCAAATTTCAAGTGAATTACAATTTCATAGACAATTGAACCTGCAATCTGTTGTTGTCGGCATTTGGTTCTTGGTGATCTTATTGATTACATTTTTGTTGTGCTTTAAAATGATGTTTACATTGGGTTTACACTAAACGTAAGTTATATTTATTTATTTAAAAGTCGATTATTTGCTTAGTTTTGACATTTAATTTACTGACATTTCTTTTGTAATGCTTTTAAATTAGACTCAGTTTGTCAAGTACAATCTCTGTGTATGATCTTGTACAAAATAGTGTTTCAATTGAATACTCGTTTACTTTAAAGAAATTAAAATTACGATTATTTTTAATATTATTTAAATACAATTTATTTATATTTTGAATGACTCATTGAATAACAAACATTTCGTGTAATTAAATGATTTATTCAATGAATTAATGCTTAATTTTTTAAATACTCATTCAAATAAATCATATGAGAGAATCTTGCTTGCTAAATTGCTAAACATTGCTTTCCATCATTGATTTGGACAGAAATGAGTTATTTTGCACATAGTTTTGGATTAAATGAATTTGATTTTTATTTTGATTTTCAAACTGATTTTGAGCTCATTTTTATTTAAATAAAACATATGTTTTAATCAGTTTAAGTGCAAAAATAATAATTTATGAGTCATTGACTGTCGTATGCCCTCAAAATAAATGGCATTTCTTTATATAAAATCACTTTTGTTATCAATTTGTTTCATTTTTTTAAATGATTTTATTATCAAAGAATCTGTTGTTTAGCTTTGAATTGAATTGAATTTTGTAAAAATATTTTCATTTGATTTATTGGAACAAATTTGTCAGAAATTTTCAGTTTTCGTTCATATTTATGGCAATAGTTTTCTATTTATATTATTGGAAATAAAATCGATTTTATTTACATTTTAATGCATTTAATTCCTGAATAAAAGTATTGCTTCGAAAGGAAACGAAAAAATGCTAAAATCTTGCGAAAACATACTTGTTATTAGATGTTCCTAGATTAAATGTTGCTAAATGTCTCACAGATTTACAAAACATTTATCGCAATACTATATTAAATATTTTACTCAATAGTTTGTATAGTTCTGAGAAAAATTAAACATTTCCTGTAATACCCTTGAATTAAATGAGAAGGGATTGCATACAATTTGGAGAGCCAGTGATGGCCATCCTTAAGCATAAAGCTATTATGTGTTGCTTTTTGTCCGACTCTTTGTCAGACGTAAAGCAGTCTTACGTTTACATAAAACCAGATTCTGATGGATATTATCTGCGAATTAAGTTTATTCTACTTTTTGTGATAAATATTTTGTTTCATTTGTCGATAGAATGACTTCTTTTCACTCGAAAGCGATGGCATCTGATTTTGACGGATCCAAAGTTCGTTTGTTATCTACTGATGAATATATTAATAATAAAAGTGATATAAACTGTGAGAGGTGTTAATCATATGATTTGTAGTTCCCTTTGGATCAACGATTCACTCATTTGTTTTCCTTAAGAGTGTTATAACTTATTAGACAATGAAGCGGAACAAAAGTCCGGGTATTTCCCAAAGAGGATATGTTTCGTCCAACGATAGCGGTTCGAGTAATGACGTCCACAAAAAACAGACGAACAACAATAGAATCAAACAACACACCCGTGGCCTCAGTCAGGGATCTTATTCCGGTCCTATCCAAGAGTTCGTTAAGACTGTGAGCAAACGTTCGAACAGTTCGGTGGATGACCACCTCAATGATGACACCACTGTCAACAACAACGGAAAGGAATTGGCAAACAATTCGAGCACAAATGGCAGTGGAGGAAACCTCGGTGGCGGTGAAGCCAATCCTCAAACTCTTCAGACTTTCAGTTCAAGTGACGAATTGGATGCACTGATCCCTCAATCTTCCGACGCTCAAAAACTTCGTACTATTTTAGATCACTTCCACTCAAAGATAATTCGCACCAAAGAGTCCATTAAAGCCGAACAAAATTCTCGCGACGAAAATGTGAACGAATACCTGAAACTGGCGGCCAATGCCGACAAAATCCAATTACTAAGAATCAAAAGCGTCTTCGAGAAGAAGAACCAGAAGTCGGCGCAAACGATCGCACACTTGCAGAAGAAATTAGATTCATATAACAAGAAGATTAAAGAAGTAGAACTCCATGGCTGTCACCACAAACAGACTCGTGAAATGTTACGCGACTTCGGACAGGGTCTCAAAGATGTCGGCGTCAACATTAAAGAAGGAGTTACCGGCATTTCTGGCGGTGTCTTCGGAGGAATCAAATATGGAATTTCAGGAATACATTCGGCCGGAGAGTGAGTCAAATGGTTCTTAACTAAAAATAGAATATTATGTGAAATTATGAAACTCTCCATAAGTCTGAGCCCAAGTCTATTGCTTCTCAATAGTCAGAGTTCTTGAGCCAACCCTCAACTTGACTTTGAATTACTATAAATACTCAATAATCACATGATTTTCTAAAAAGTGAATTCATTGCCAACGCTTTAAAACTGAATGAATTTCTTGTATTTCCAGAACTGTTATGAATAAACCCAAAGAATTTTTTAAGAGTCGTTTTGGGAGCTCTGAAAACGTTAACTCATCTGAAAGTTAGTGAAACTCTTTTCAATTTTTGTTTCTCCGTTTGTGAAACGCTTTGGTTTTTATGAATAAAATGTTTTTATTCTTAGAATCAAATATTGACGAAACGAGTCCTTCAAACACATCCAACCCTAAGAACGAGAGCAGTGATAACCAAAGCAAGTATCCCATGACTCAAAGCCATAGTCAGAGTCATAGCCACAGCACTAAGTCTAAGTACACTTCCGATGACGAGAGCTCTAGCATGACTTCTGGCTCCGGGCATTTGGGCGCCCATATAATGCCCAGTATAGGCGGCTCTTCCAGTCCTCGCAAAATAAACGTGCTACAGACAAGTAGTCATATACCAGCGCCGGACACAGCAGTCACTCCGACCGCGAATTTCGACTTCGAACAGATTGTCAGCGAAATGAAGGAACGACGAGAAGAATGTCATCGACTTTCAGAAGAAGTCGATTCATGCAAAAGTCAATTACAGAACGAGTGTTCAGTCTTTCACCAGTCTTTGCAAGAGGAGAGGTACCGTTTTGAGGTTAGCCACCCATTTCTCTCATTTATAATTTATTTGTGTTTTTCTTTCCTTTCTTTTGGTCTGTCAGTCATTCTTTACTTTATTTCCGGTCTTTCTTTCATTTCTTTTCAAATATTTATATAAATGTTTGTATTTTCAGAGATTAGAGGAACAGATGAATGACTTAATAGAATTACATCAAAACGAAATCGAGAACTTAAAGCAAAATATGGCTGATATGGAGGAAAAGGTTCAATATCAAAGCGAAGAACGGCTCCGGGATGTGCATGAAATGCTGGAGCAGTGCCAAAATAGGGTTGGTCTCAATTACTTAATTATTCAATTGTTTTCAGCGTTTTATAACGAGTTAATGATAATTGAATTTAA
This sequence comes from Oribatida sp. Gr-Ori-00743, assembly GCA_034699325.1. Classification (NCBI taxonomy): domain Eukaryota; kingdom Metazoa; phylum Arthropoda; class Arachnida; order Sarcoptiformes; species Oribatida sp. Gr-Ori-00743. The sequence goes on along the minus strand of JAQIYB010000001.1, from coordinate 9,717 downwards.
TTGGTCCGACGATTAGGTCACTCGTATGGAACACCAACAGCACCAACACTTACAACAACTCGTAAATCTTGACTCATTAGAGAATTCAAACGCCAGAGCACTGGTCCTTAAACTTATTAATGTTGTGCTCACTATTCTTCAGGTAGTGTTAAGAAAAAAAGAGGCACTAATTTGAGATTAAAACGCTTTTCTTTGCGTCTGAAGGTTGTGCTGCTATTAGTTGCAACCATTGCCAACATTTTGGCCCCTTTTCTACAGACGAGGTTCGCATCAATTAATTTGAAATATGAGTTCCTTTTAATTAATTGTTTGTATTATTTATGACACTTAGAGTGCGAATAGTGACCAGTATTATAGTGTTATTCGTATTTATGGTATTATTGCAACAGTGGCCAGACTTCGGTTCGTGGACCCGACGCAAGATATCAGAAAACTTTTTTCATTTCTCGTCGACATTCGACAGCGGATGAGAACAAACACTTATTTTGAGGACAAATTTGTTTATATTTGAAAATTAATTTAAGTTTTGTTCGGTTCAAAGCTATCGAATTATAGCTATATTTTAGTGAAAGACTTCCTGTTATGCGAAGAAGTCTGAAGTGTGATATTTTGTGATATCAATTCCAAAAACGGTATTAATTTATAAATTTGTCAAAAAGACTATACTTTTGGTTACATATGTTTCGATCGCCAAAAAAGCAAACAAAATATACTCAAACAACAGAAATAAGTTAACGAAATATAGGAAAAGTGCCCAAAAAGTTCGAAATTCTGTTCTCTACTGGTCGAGGGCTGACCTCAACGCTGGACATCATATTAGAAAAATCTGTTTTTATTTTCATCGATATATAAATGGGAAAACCATTGAGATATTAGAATCTCTGATAGCATTGAATTTAATTGAATGTCTATTTTATATTGTTTTTAGAGAATATCAATCGTTTCTCTTATTTTAATTGTAAACACATTTGTCATTAAATTTTTATATTTATAGTCATTATATTAATGAGTCAATCAATGCATCCATTATTAGTCTAAATATATAAATCATTTATTTACCAAAATATGTAATTTTTTATCTCAACTTCCGATTCAATCAATCCTACGAATTGTAATAAAACTCTTTTCCCATTTGCTCTTAAAATGGATGCCTTTCGAGACAACAGACAGTTATCACAAAGAAAACAAATAATAGATTTAAGATTAAGTCTCGAATAATACTTGAGATATAATTAAACATCAAATTCCAAACCAAGAGTAAACTCAGTTATCAGGAATGCTAGTCATGTGTCAGTCATGCGGCGCTGTTTTCGCCGCTTTCGGACTTACATTTGGCGACATCAGTGGCTTTGGCCACGGCTTCCATTAGCAATGGTCTTAAGCCGTGTTTTTCCAAATGATACATAGCATGTATAGTACAGCCGCCCGGAGAGCACACGTCGTCCTATTAAACACAAATCAGTTTATTTGTTCTGATATTCTAATGGAGTGTTTATTCTAAAGTCTAACCCTAAGCGCAGCCGGATGTTTATCCGTGTCCAAAACCATTCGCGCAGATCTGTTACACAAATAATCAAATATCATATGACAGTCATTGACCTCTGGATTACCCAATAAGTGTTTGCGCCACCAATTTCAGTGACAGCTCTCGTGGTATTCCTTGCAGAACACCGGCGTCTGCCAGCGCTTCCATACATGTATATAACTGAAAGGGTTGAGCATAGCTTTTACTGCTCTGTTTAATCGACTTGAATTGGACTCACATATGCCGGACCTGAACCGCTGAGAGCAGTGACCGCATCGATAAGCACTTCAGGAATCTCTTCACACATCCCGACACTAGTAAATAATTTTCTGACGGTTTGGGAATCACTTTTTGTGGCATTTGTTCCGCAAGAGAAGACAGACGCGCCTTCTCTTATAAGGACAGGTGTATTAGACATTACTCTAACCACTCGACTGCACTCCGGTAATGCCTTTCAGACAATTAAATTCAAATGAGAAAAGTTTTAATAAAAGCCAAAAATGACTTACATTTTCAATGCTTGAGATCTTTATTCCGAGTGCTATCGAAATGAGTAAATGCTTAGAACTGAGGCTCGACTTAATCTCATTGAGAATCGACGGAACCACTGGAGGTTTGACGGCGAGGATAACGATCTCTGAGTTGTTTATTACATCGAAGTTATGATATGTGGTGCGACAGCCCAAGTGCTGAGCAGCCAAGGACAAATACACATTTAATTGACCATTTGTCTGGACATAGATCTCACCTGGGTGTCCAGATGACACGAGACATCTTCTTTTGGAGCACTCGCTAATATTCTCTCCGGTTTTGATATTCCTGTTTGTGTCCAGTTTATTGTAAAATGTGCCGGATTTAAATGTAAAGGTATACCTGCAGTGACTAAGCCCTTCATCAATGCCTGGGCAATCTTTCCGGCGCCGATGAATCCAATGGACATTATTCTTGGAAAATATAGCCACAAATGGACTCATTTATTGTTTGCTTTTTATTAAGAACTTCTGTTCAGAAGTTTAGTCTTTAATTTGTTTTACTTCTGAGTAAACGATAATAAGTCACAAAAACAGGCGATATATGAGTTAATGACCCAAATTGGAAGACCTGTCCCTAAAATTGTGGGAAATTTTCTAAAAATCTGTTGTTTTGAATCAAAATATTCTTAATATAAGACCGAAACTCAAAACTGGTCTTTAAGTAGAGGTTTGTGTCGACTCCAAAGTGACGTAACTTAATGTCAAATCACATGTTTAGAGCATGACTTCCACTAAAGATAAACAAACACTTAAAGTGAGTCATATTTTAACCAAATCTTAATATTTCTTTTAATCTGTTTATTATTTTTTATTTATTTTCAAATCAATAGATATTATGTTTTCACGGCTTTCGGCAAACAATCGATTCCTTCAAATCAAAGTCCGGAGGATTTCGTAAAATATTGAAAAACCGACTGGAATTTGGTTTGTCATCGATTACCACAACTATTATCTCTTTCTTATCGCAAATTAATCAAAATCTAGTGTTTATCGAAGGACCACATTCTGTGCCAATCGGGGAACAAAATCCCAATGGAGAGGACTGTAAGTCAAAGAGTTATTTGATTGCAATGACTAACAAATGTTCAGCTAAGGGCTGGTGGTTTTCAGGCACAGGTCCTGATTATTTCCATTCTGGTCACGAGTCTAATATTTGCAAAGGTTTTGACGACTCTTTGAGATTAATTGAAAACACATTTGAAACTCAGGTATTGAATAACATTTAATTCTTGATATTCACCACAAAATCATTTTAAGGGACCGTTTGATGGGATACTAGGGTTCAGTCAGGGCGCAGCTATGGTCGCACTCCTCACTTGTCTTAAAGCTTTGAATGGTATGAATTGGATTCAGTCTTAATGTCAATAATTAGTAATTTGTCGCAGAATTCAAATATGACTTCAAATTCGTTGTACTCATCGCTGGCTTTAAAAGTCTTTCCACAAAACATTTAGAGCTCTTCAATAGACTTGAGGACAGTCTGATAGACATTCCATCTCTTCATATAATAGGAGAAACGGATCAAATTATTGCCAAAACTAAAAGCGAACATTTGTCGCAATTTTTTGCAAATCCATTTATTTCCGTCCCATTCTTCTAATAGACAAAAATTCAATGAATTCTTCGATCGTTTTTGAAAATTTAGAAATTTATTTATTTAATCGAATAAAGAGATGTCTTTTCCCGCCTTTAGTTCAATATCTCTCATTGTTTTAAGGATTGGCATCTCTTCTAATCTCTGTTTTGTGAGTAATGACCAAAAGATTCCGTTGGGTTTTGCAAGTCTTGGTTCGCAACGAATCACTTGAGTCGGTGTCGCTATTATGTCAACACTCAGGTCGTGTTCACCAAACATTTGATTCGGTAGTGTATCAAAAACCTGACAGTCGTGTACAGTGGTCACCACTGTGGTGCTCAACGGGTCGATAGCACCCAATGTAGCCATCATTGCATATTCAAGGTCAGCATAACCCTCTCCTTTGCCGATTCTGTACCCTTTGAGTCGATTATGTAATCGATTACAAAATTATTTTATTTGTAGAAAAGAAAAACATTTGATACCTTCCTTAGAGACGGCGACCGAACCCACAATAATTAAGTCTATTTTTATTTTTGAATCCAATCCAATGGGTTTACTGAAGCATTTCACTCCTTGAGAAGAGGCACAGGTTTTTAGAGTTTCTTTATTAAAGTCTGGAGGAGTGATGCAATTGAAAAGACCAGATCTGATACGAGGTGTCGGAACTAATAGTGTTTTTCGCGCCTTCAGTTTCAAATCAAAGTCAAATCAAATCTCGAGTTTTGTTTATGTATACCTCAAGTGTAGAAAAGCGGGCCCTCTCTTGAGGTTTGTCCGGATTTATTTTGACTACCCTTGCATTTATGAATTCGCTTAAGTTTATTACTGTCTCACATGCGATGTCTGACCTCTGAATTAAGAGATAATGGGTTTAAAGCAATTTTAGTCCACAAATTAAACCTGAAAATTAGGAATTCGGTTGAAAACAGGTCTGGGAGACAGCGCTATATTATTGTCCTCTAAATACGACCAAACCTTTTGGCGAATTTGTTCCTTTGAACTCATCTTTATATTAAATGATGCCTTCAGTCCATAAACAGTTAAAAACAAAAAATATTTAATTATTATTTTGTATAAAATACTCGACTTATAAGTTATAACTAAAATCAAAACTAACATAAGTCCTGTTCGACAGGTTTTCCTCTTCTATGCAACAGATGCCGTAAAACTAGTTTTTATGTTAATTCTAATATCCGATAGAATCTGAGGAAGTATTTCTACCTGTCCTCTGCCTCTTCTTCAAAAATCTTCTTTATTACCGTTAAGTTTAATGAAGAGCTACTCTCAGATCAAACTCTTACCATTTGATCTAGAACAAAGACGTCAGATCAAGATTATACAGATTATACTAGATTCATTTATTATTCATAAGTGTTATCTATTCTAACATTACTTTTAATTATTTAAACTTTAGTCAAATGAAAACTTTAATTATAGTCATTAAAGGGATGGAAAGAGTAAAGTAGAGGTTAGGGATGTTATGTAATGTTATTTATTTTAGGAAAAGTGTGAAAATCGATCCAAAACTATGTTCGCTAACAATGGGAAGAAATTGAACGCAAACTCAGAGTTATGTGAACTGAGATTTTCAGATATGAATGTCAACGAATTCGCCGAAACATCGGTTACGACAGAAGATGATTCAATCTCTAAATTAACGCCAGAATTGATCAGAAGAGCAGAAGTGGAGGTCAATGAGAAGGAGAATTGGAAGGAAAGAGATATTCAGGCGTTGAGAGAGATTGTGCTCAGTATGTCATATATGACATTCAAATTCAAGAATATATTCTTTAATTCTATTTATATTAAAATCTAATTTTCTTTGCAGACGAAGAGTCACTCAATTCTCAGAGCGATGACGCCTTTCTCTTGAGGTTCTTAAGGGCCCGTATGTTCGACTACGACAAGGCTCTCCAATTGATAAAACAGTATTATTTTCTGAAAGCCAATAATCCGGAGCTCTTTATTCCCCCGAAACAACTCAAATGTGTTTTCGACGCCAAAACGATGATTGTATTGCCCAAGAAATGTAAGACGGGTGAAACTATATTTCTCATATGGGCCGGACATTGGAATCCGAGGAAATTTAATTTTGAAACACTGGTAGCCGCCAGTATTGTCAGTCTGGAGAAGGCAGCCATGGATGAGGTGACACAAATCAATGGTGTCATTTGTATTATTGATATGCGTGACTTCGGTTGGTCTCAATTGCGTCGATTCGGTCCATCACAGGCCAAGAAAATGGTTCATATAATCGATGAGTGCCTTCCGATAAGATTCAAATCCATTCATATTATCCATGAATCGACTCTCGCGGACATTGCATTTACAATATTGAAGCCATTCCTCAGCGAAGAACTGCGCCAGAAAATCACTTTTCATGGGTCAGATATGTTTGAATTGCATTCTAAGATATCGGTGGACATTCTTCCCCCAGAAATTGGTGGACTCAACACTTCAATCACTTCCCAACAATGGTTCGAACAAATAATTTCGAGCGAAACATATTTACTCAAAAACAGAGATAATTACGGCTTTAAGAACTGTCCCGACATTAATGAGATCTCAGAATTTCATAGCATTGAGAACAGTCTGTTTAGGAAATCCCAAACATGTAATGGATATCTCTTTGATTATTATAAGCCATCAAAAGCTGAATGAGCACTAATTCTGTGTTCTAATCGACAAACATTCCTCGCTTTTAATTTAATAACTGTTTCATTACTATTGCCATAAATCCTATAACAGATTTGATTGTTTTCAGGGAAAGACATCCTTTAGAAATATTTTTATAGTTAGTATGAAAAGCCATGTGTTTTGTAAGTCCAAGAATTTTGTGTAATATTTCCGATATTCAATATTCAATAAAAAAGTGTTAAATAAACTTCTCTTTGATTTTAATTATTTTAATTAAGATTTCTATTAATTAAAAGATATTCAATAGAAATGCGATGAGAAGAGCGCATATGTATTGCATGGATATGTAATGTCAACTCAAGTCTCTCATATTCTGTGATTATTCTGACCTTTGGAGCGCAGAATCTGAGCCCGAATTGTATTAGGTTTTATGGCACCGAATCCCTGGGACTCCGATTAGTTTCGAATTTAAATTTTGTTTTCGTTATATTTGAAGTATTAAATGATCTCTTTTTGGTGTATTTCTATTCTGATCAAAGAGTAAGTAATCCAAAGATTGAATACATTTCAATCAAAAGTGCAGTTCAAAGAATATTCACTAAATATCCACATTTTTGTGTCACAACAGTTACAGAAAGTATCGTTTTGTCAGTACATTTCGGTCAGTCGTTTATTGTATTTAATCTATAATTTGTTGTATAAGTGGTTATCCATTAAATTCATTATCAATAAAGTCTCAAAAAGTATTACACAATCGATGAACTAATCGAAAGAAACGTTACATAAGAGTAAAACAGTTCATCGTTTGTCTAAAATCGTTTCAATTGAGAGTAACTCAGAATTTGTTGTCAGTTTTGCGCAGCACTGCGTTAGGAATCACTTTAATTATTCCAGAAATGACATCATTGGCCACTAAAAGGATTTTGATAGGAGCGTCCGCTACCGCGGTCCTCGGATATCTGTATTACAAAGTCCAGTGTCCGTTAAAGTCGGGGTATGACTCACTTAATCAAAGTATTGATTAACCATTCAATTGCTCTCTAATCCAATCGTTATATCGCTGACACTCCTGACTACCGGTTTGTTTCCATTGCTCTAAATTTATTGTCAAAACTATTTTTAACTTTTTCTAAATACCATTCGCTTATAATTGCATTGAATATTCAGAATCCATTCTTTCATATTTTCGGATATTCTTTATGTCTCTGTGCTATTCTGTACACTAATTCTGTTCTACATTTTCCCTTCTTTAAAAGTAAATATAAATTGTATAAATATAACAATCTATGCAAATCTATAGATTACTTATTCATTGAGTTCAAGTATCTCCAAATTGAGCATAATAAATTGGAGTATTTGTGCTTGTTTAATTAAGCTCTGAAAAGATTTAATCCAAGTTTATTCCAAAAGGAAGACTACTTTCAAATTAAACTGTCGTTTAATGAAAAATGAAGTTTACTTTTGTTTGTTTTACTTAAACGTTTGATTGTTTATTGGTATTTAATTTGAGATACCGATTGATTTATTGATGGATCAGTTTTCTAATTTAAAAAAGCAGATGTTTTTAATTTTAATAGTAAACTCCATTCAATGACATCCTATTCAAAGACATGCGTCAAAAATAAAGAATATTCTATTATTTGCGCCAATTCTGTGAATCATTGCCAATATTTTTGAATGAACTTGAATTGTCCTCTCTTTCCGGCAGACTGTCTCTACCCTTCATTGAATCTTAAGATTCATATTTAAGATATAAGGATCAGATTCAGTTACCGTCAGATTGGAGATGAAAGCGATAACTTTTTAAATAAACTATTGGAATAACTTTTATTATAGATTTGGGAGAATATTCTTTAAACTAAAACAGTGACCAATCAATCGATAATAAGTCAAAACCTGATATAATACATAAAATGTTGTAATTTTCTTTAGAAATATATTCAATTTCTTCATTATATTCTATTAATTCAATTTAATATCAAATTTCAGTTCAATTAGATATTTGTCTGAAAATTTTTGCTAAACTAATGTCTGAAATACGAACTGCTTTTAAGAACTTTTAAAATTTAATTTCAATTTTTAGTTAAATCATTATTTTAGTGAAAATCATATTTTATTTTAGATTTCTTTAACTCAAAAATAGAGGTATTTTGCGATAAATTGTTATTAACTGATAAAAACATAAAATTAATGATAAGATTCTAAGGATTAATGCTATGAATGAAAGTTAATGAAAATTATGTCAGACATTATATAAAGGATTCCGAACGGAATAACTTTGTTATCAGTGTCTGTACCCTTGGACTTAACCCGATAACAAGCCGCTCAGTTTTTTCTCATTCAATGTTTCATTGGTTGTCAGAAATGTTTCGGTTATCTAACAGTTATATTCATTATTCGGTGAATTATCGCAGACATTGACGCAATTTAGTCAAAAAGGCAGACCCGAGGAGAACTCCAAAGCAGCCAAAAAGAGGATCGCATGCGATATATCACATACACGGGAATACATGCGCTGAATATTCTGTACTCATATTTCTTAAGCCCAGGACTTTTATGCTTCTCTGTCATTGTGAGCTAATATCTTGAATTCTGAGTTAACAGGCAGTCCTCCGCCAAAACTGTAACACTTTTCAATTTCAAACAGTTTTAACAGAAACCGTGAGTTAAGGCTTCACTTCTCAGTTAACGACTAACCTATTGTTTGCCTTTTAATTAGAAATTTAATTTTAATTAAATAAACACTTTATTATATAATTTCGATTATTATCTAATTTTGATAATTTAATTAATCTGTTTTTGCTTGCTTAGTTATAGAAACAGAATGTGTGACCAGGCAGTTTTGGCTAAGCTCGAGGCCGGATTCACGAAACTCCAAGAGGCCAACGATTGCCACTCTCTGCTCAAGAAGTACTTGACTCGAGATGTGTTCGATAAGCTCAAGAACAGAAAGACAGCGATGGGCGCAACTCTTTTGGATGTCATCCAATCCGGTAATTATTAATCTATTAACTGATTTAATAGTATTTTCTTTGAAAACCAAATCTGTTTTCTAAAGGATTTGAGAATTAACTGACAATTGATTAACAAATAGATTTGTTGGCATTTATTATATACTTTTAATTAAGAGAAGGATTAACCAATTATTTATTACAAGAATCTATTAATCAATTTATTATTAGCTTTTTCTCAATTATTAATCACTAATGACTCCAATAGTTTCAGTAATTCTGAAATTGGTTTTAGTTTTAAATAGAAATATAATTTATTCTTATTTTAAGTTATAAAATAACGATCAGAAACAGGAATAGAAAACCATTGGATCAATAAAATGCATATTTTCAAACAATAAGAGTAAACCTGGTCATTCTACATTAAAGAAAAAGATTTGCCAGAATCTGATACAACCAAACGATTAGTTGATTTCAAAAACAGTTTATTTC